>CM049380.1:29739408-29901908 GCA_026937815.1 Etheostoma perlongum
ATATTAGTTATTACAGAGCAAGGCAAGACCCGCCCAACGAAGCAGCCCGATTGGTTGGGGCTAGGCATTGACCTTGAGTAGGTAAGGTTAGGATAGCCGATTGGTCAGGGGGTAGGACTTGAACAAATCAGGTTCTGTTACCTTGCATAAGCGTGGACGCCTGGCCAATAGAAGCGTGTGAATGCAATTGAAGGGCGGGTCTTGCCGAGAAGTTGCGTGGGTTCCATAATAACGCCCAAGTAGTGATGGCCAAATGAAGCTTTGTGAACCAGTGTCTTTATTTTCTGAGCCCACTACCCCGCTTTTGATTTTAAGAGAAAAGCCTAAGGCATTGCAATTCTGTGTATTCTTACTAGAGTGCGGATCGGGCCGGATTTTTCTGTCCGAGCCCGGCCCGCGTCCGACAGTTAAAATCGCATTTGTTTCTCATACTAATGACACATGTACGTTTGTTTGTGTGGAAAGCTTTTATTAAGCAGTTGTAGGAAGGCATTGGGAAATGTCAACAGATGAGCGCATCAATGCACAGCTGACTTTCCTTCGTTTTCAATAGTTTTAAAATCTCCTGCGGCCAACTTCTTTTTAACATCTTCCATCGTTGCGCTGCCACATGGAGCTTAATACGCACGTCTCTCGTTGTCACAGCACACAGGAAGACGGATGTTAGGGTAATATTTGACATTTATTTTAATCCAAAAACAAACGTTTGCATCAGGTGAAACAGGCCCATTGGTTACCTACATAATAAGCTGTTTTAAATTCAAAATGTGCAATGCCTTATCGCGCTGATGTGACCGAGCCCGACCCGAACCCAAGCATCCTTTCTAAAAATCTGTCCGAACCCGGCCCGACTCGTCGGGTACCGTCGGGTCCCGTCGGGCTCGGGTCGGGTATCCATCCTCTAATTCTTACCCCTTTGTTGAACAGAGTGCGCCATCTAGTGGGCTCAGAAAATAAAGACACTGGTTCACGAAGCTTCGTGTGGCCATCACTACACCCAAGTTCTGCGTAAGGAGTACAGGGTTTGTGTTTGGTTTGAAAATAAAAAGTATACGGCTAGTTTTATTAAACTTTACGCAACATAGTCACATTCTGTGTGTAACCTGAAGTGAAGTAACGTCTAATTTTAACCCAAAGCACCAAGTAGTTTGGTGCCTAAAGCTAACCAAACTACAACCATTTCACAACGTCAAAGGCGAGTTTTACTGTGATTATTATTCTCCATTTTTTTCTGGCCTGTGGGTTATTAGAGGGTTGTAATAAACAACCTATATTGCCGTATGGTTTGGAGGACTGGAGCTGTCGATGGTCCATGTTCTGGTTCCTGCCAAAATAAATCTTTACAAAACAGAAAGTAAACATCTGATGAGCTCTCGGGTGTACAGAAAGAAAGAGAAAATGAATCACAGGTGAAATGCTCCTGTACCCTTTAACCAGTTTCAAAGACAGATGTTAAAACAAAAAAAACTCAAGTAATTTCAGTACACACACACACACACACACACACACACACACACACACACACAGCCCCCAGATGGCCTTTCACCTTGTGTTTGATGAGCGTAGCCTTGGGACAATCGACTGTCCCTGACTGGGAAAATCAATGTATGAGCACTGGATGAATGGAACAAGATGGCTGACTGACAGGTGCTATTTCCTCTTCAGGTTAGCATGACTCCCCCAGGACTCCCAGTCTTTATCTGTTAGAGTACGGGGCTTCATGAGATAAAAAGGACTACAAAAGTAACAATATCCTTTCCTTTAAATAGAACTACAGTTAAAATGGAAATAGTGTTTTTGATGTAGGGGTGAACTGTCCCTTTAAGCTTATTGTCCATCCTAACTTCCGACTTCCAGGTTTTTTGTAGCTGGATATATATAAGTTGTTGCTTCTAAATATGAATGCGGATAACATTGTTGAGGCTAAGCAGTACTTGCTACAGTTGCATTTCTAGTGATGAATCGGCGAAATCACGTTTTATTTATGTAAATCATGCGTCCACTACTATTAAATGGCTTTATGGTCTTTTCCTGCATAGGTCCTTTAATGTGGTCAATAAACCCAGTCTCACACACACATACACACAGAAAACTAGGTGTACAACCATCTTTCATTGTGTTTATTCAGAGTAAAACACTGCTGTCGGCTGTACAAAACAAGACGTGCTGCAAAGAAAAGTCACCGAAGACAGAAAATAAATTTGGGAGACGTTGGGGAATGAATTAATGATGAGCTGCTAACGCCGGGCCTGGCTCTCAGACCTGCCAGGCAGCGACTTCACCGCCCCGCCAACATTATTTATTCATGTGACTTCGCCGTGATGAATTATTCCCTCTGCACAGACTGGAAGGCAGGGAGGAGGGATACATGAACTCCATTTCATTTTTCTCCCTTTGAAAGTGACCGACCCGCCTTCGCATGTTAAAGGAGCTTCTGCGAAATCACAGTATGTCGCGTGGAGGAAGCTAATTTTAATCTGCATATTTTATATTTTAATAATACTTAATGTGGTTTATTATAGCACCAAACTTCCTGCAGTTTGGAAACTATGACCGATTAGATATTAGACATCAATTTTTCACACATCCTTCTATTTATGCTTTTGGTCTATATTCAGTATTTGGTCGGGAAGCCCTGTTGAGTAAGTACTATAAATGTGGTAAGAACAGCAGTTTGTATCTAAGTAAATGAGTTGGTTATCTGAAAGATACCTTTCCTTTTTTCTTCTGTGTGCCTTTCTTTCTTTTCCTGCTTATGTGTTAGGTCATGTGTTTATTTCTCCCCCTTTTTTGTTGTCTTTTTACCCTTTGGCGTTTGGTTGGCTTGGTAATAGATCGGCTTCTGCTCAGGACGTGTGGAGGCGGGAGCACTCTCGGGGCTGTGCATGTAGGCGGGTGCGTGCGTTTGTGTGTTTTTATGATGTTTTTGTTCATGTTTATTTGATGTTTTTGTGGTTTGTTTTAGTTCCTTTAGTCCCATTAAGAAAGACTAAGCTAAAAAGAAATGACTGATTTATAAACACATGAAGAAAGACTAAGTTAAAAAGAAATGACTGATTTATAGACACATGAAGAAAGACTAAGTTAAAAAGAAATGACTGATTTATAGAGTGTTTAAAGCTTTAGTGCGTAACTTTTTGATATTAATGAACATCCTTTACATTCAAGCCGTTGCCAAATGAGTTGCTAGAAAGCTAATTTAGACTATGAGCGCCACACAACTCTCTCTTTATTTCTCAGTATGACTATGTTCAGAAGATTGTGGCGTCCGGCGACGTTCCCGCGATGAAACTTGTGTGAAGATAATTAGAGTCCATCATGCTTTTTTAACCCTCTGTGTCCTCCTTGGCTACTAGCAACAGCGTGGAGGGGGGTACTGATCTGATACCAGCGTGTTTAAAATATATCCCTCATGTTGTCCTCGGGTCAAATTGACCCGTTTTCCTATATCAATGTTCTTTGTCATTACCCAATGATGGGAAATTTTGGGGCGTCTTATTCAATTTTATAGCATTTGAAAACAAGAAAATAGTATTGAGTAAAAGTTGACATATTCCAGTCTGTGGTTATCATCAACATCCATTCCTTTAATTTTAGTCTCAATAATTCCTAATTTCTGCTTTTCTAACTCAAACATTAGGCATAATTTCATTATTTCTTGACCCTAAATTCCAACAATAACTGCAGTGAAAGTGACAAACATTGAAAAAGAGCTTCAAAAGTGTTGATTTTGTTCATGAAAAAGTTAAAAACATTGATAAAACGCATCAACAAAAGTGTTGATTTTCAATTTTGACAAGAAGACAACACAAGGGATATACTGCGTATATATATTTTAATGTTTTAACCGCTTTAAAACACTATCCCTGTGTATACAGTATGTGATATGATTGTTATCATTATTGTTAAACTCTTTGTGAAACCTGAAGAAACATGAACTGTGACTGCCATTGAACTTTCTTTTACCATCCTGTTTGATGGTCATAACGGAAAAAAGAACATAAATTAACTACTTTAAAGTAGATTTTCTTCTGGGGGATTGGGTCGGGGCATGAACTCCAATACTCTCTGTTAAAATATGAAATATACATATATATACTGTATATATACACACATTGACCAAATACATCAATGTCGATATTGTATTGTTGACTATTGGTGCTTTCACCATAAATATTTACTCAATGAAACTTGACTAATCATCAATAATGGGAATATAATGACTAAGTGGGTAAAGGTAACAGTCTGGTACTACCAGAAAATGGCATCACTTTACTGTAATGCAGCCCTTAAAACCAGAAAAAGACAAGACTTGGGTCCCATGGCGATGTTACGACATATAAAATTTAAGATGATGTCCAGCCTCCTATATCTATGCCAACATATATTGCTCAGCCCTGATATACGGCAGGATATACACACACAAACACAAACACAGTTAAAAAACTGACTGGACACCAGAAGCTCTGGTATGTGTGTTTCCAGAGACGAGGACACTAAATCTGGACTAACCTATATCTCCGTCCCGTGGTTGTTAGCGAGCGCCAAAGCGTGCCACGCCGTCAATAATCTCTGAGTTTCTAATGTTTGCGCTCAGTGAACAATAATGTCATGACTCATTCTGCTGTGAAGAAAAATGTCCCCTCATCACACACCCCAACTGCAACTTGGACTATTGATTTGTGCAATGTTCACAGTGTGCAGTAAATCAGAGCGTCAATGGGCACGTTTGTGCTCCGATACTCGCACAAAGACAAGAGGGAGAAGAAGAATGAATGGAAACAGCGTTCCTGTTCATACACACTCGTTGTTGTCGTTCCATCTGTTGCTGTTCCTTCACGGGGTTTCGACCTGCCAACATCTTTTTTCTTCTATTGTTTGAATCTCTGTGTTTAATTCCCCAGAGTGTGGGATTAAATTAAAACCTTTCCTTTTAATTTCATTATTTAGAACAGATAGCAGAGCCTGTGGGATTCATTCAGATGCAAAATAGTGTTTTCTTATCATTTGAAGAGAACATTGTACATGATATAACTGTTGAATAATTATATGCTATACCCTAATCTATATATATTTGTACCATTATGCTTGTGTATGTAAAGTTTGTGAAATGTTTCTGATTTTGATATGTATTAATACTTTGGCAACACAGTGACATGGCAAATATCTCCATCTTATAGACGTATATTATAAGTGTGTCTAGGGGCGGCCTCCACCCAGTCAGAGCGTTCGCCCCATGTGGGCTGAGTCCTGCAGCGGCCCGGGTTAGAGTCCGACCTGCGGCCCTTTGCTGCGTGTCATCCCGCCCATCTCTCTCCCCCTTTCATGTATATCCCCTGTCACTACTATAATAGATAAAAGGGAAAAGCCCCAAAAATGAATCTTTAAAAAAAATATTTTGTCTATATTGAGCCCTAGAACTATTTTCTTAATTCATAAACTTGGGGGACTTTATTAAATTGTGACTTTAAGTACTTAGCATGAGCCAAGCTTTAAAAAAAAAACAGCTGGACTTCCCATAGTGCCTTTTATCAGACCCTACGTCATGGATGTATAATAATAACTGGATACCAGACCAAAAGATGGCACATATTCAGTCCAGTGAGAAATATACACCCTTCCGATGGCCCGGCCAGGGAGTTCCTACTCGGACTTGAGCATTGCGATGACGTAAAATCACAGATTGTGAAATTGCTTTTTCTCAGGCTTGAGAAAAAATATCACAAATATAAAACCTCCATGGATCAAAAAATTCAGAAAAGAACGAGTTATATCTGACCCGTTATATCACGTTTCTTTTACAATGCTGGTCTATGGTGAAAGGGATTTCCTGCTGCAATACCACGGGTGGCCACTGGGGAAAGCCATGGTTTCAAGCCTGAGCAGCAGTGCTGTATCCAGATCCTGTTATACACCCTTACCCTACCTGCCTGGTAAATGTTGACATCTCTCAAAAGTGACATTTTAAATCTCTACTGTAACTCCCCTTTAACCCTGATGACATCACTGGGACATTATCAGGGTTATCTTTTTAGACATGACAAAGCCGCTCCAGGCAACAGAAAACATTAAACTGTTGTTTTCACAGGTTGAGTCATATCAAACATGACTAGGACACTCATTTTGGTGTATGTCAAATGTTAAATCGGTGGAAGCACACTTAAGAAAAAAATAGATCCCTGGACAGACGTGATGCACACAGTATCTTATATTGAGACAGAATTACACTTCATTCTTACAAAAATCTTGAAACAAATTGATTTGTGCTTTTTTTTAACTTGTTTTTAGAAATGAATCCCTTCGGACTCAATAACAAACACGATGAAGGTTTGAAGGTGTAGGTAATGAGGCAGACACACAGAAAGAGAGAGCTGAAACTCAGACTCAGTGTGTTGAATATTGTGTAATTAATGGCGCAATTAGCTGCTACAGTACAGCGCCCGCACTCAGCCATCTGTTCACATGACAAACAAACGAAATCGACACGGCGCCGGCGCTCATCCGCCGTCCGGGCCGTCAACCATTAAACATTCAGAGTCAACCTGCGGAGGGATTCATTCAAACAAGCCCAGGCCTTTTTATTATGATCTTTAACTGTATTCATCAGGCGTGTTCTCATTATCCTGATCCTGCTCCACAGGCACTGTGTTTACCTTTGTGCTAACTGTTGGATTATAACCTCGTTGAGAGTAGCACGCGGGTGTCATTTTAACAGATTAACCCTTGTGTTGTCCTCGGGTCGAACTGACCCGTTTCAAAGTGTTTTATATCTGAAATATTAGATTTCTTGTCTGGCAAAGCGAGACTAATTCCTTTGTGACGTGAATGCTGTGAATGTTTTACTGCCGCAACAAAAGATGCAACATAAGATTTTAAAATTATGAGATTTTAAATGCATGGAACTGTTACTCAAACTAGACTTCCTGTATCATACTTCATCTGTATCTGTCAGAACGCCAAGACGGCAAAAAGACGGTCTTGGACGGAGGCTAGCAAGACTCTCATGATTTCATTCCAATAGTTATATATATACTGTATATTTATTTATATTACAGTGGAATCGCTTGAAAAGTATTACTATCCCTAACTTTAAATATTTACTTTTATACTATGCAGTCCTTCCAAAAAAAGAGTTTTTTTGTGATTGTTGTGGTCCAAAATCCTTGATTATGCGCCACGTTTTCCTAAAAAATGCGATGGAATGTGCAGGATATTTATGCAATTTTATGCGATGAAATTGCGGGAACTTGCAAAGACTGCGGTTTGATGAAAAAGAGACTGTGTTTGCCTTGTCTCGTAATTACGTCACTTCATAACATTCCCATGGCAACAGGGGAAAATGGCTGCTCTTGTGTGACGTAAACAAAACATTTTTCAACTTTCTGCTAAGATACATGTGACTTTTTTACACCGAAATTGGGGGGATTATGAAACAATGGAAGCCCCGCATTATTTTGCGCATAAATCGACAATTTAGGCGGCGAAAGTTCAACATATTTCAAAAAATGCGCCCCCCGCATAGAAATGCAGACTTTGGCTGACTATGCATTGAATAATGCGATCACATAATCATAATCACGTTTTTCTGGAGGGACTGACTATCATTTTTTTTGGAAGACACTGACAAATGGACTATGCTGTTGTTTGGGTATGGAGACAAGTTAAAAAGCAGAGTATTTGAAACATTAGCAGATGGCGACCGCCAAATTGACAACCACGGCGCCAACATGACAGAAAGATGATGTATGAGGTTGACAATAAAGTGGAGGCGGCGCCTGCAGTCATCAATCAAGCTATAATCTCTGTGGCGGAAATATAAATCAAATATTCCTATGAACAAGCGCCAGTAATGAACTTTAATCAAACGCTGTTTGATTTGAAATATTGGTTGTTGTTTTTTTCATTTATTCAAACATAGTGAAACATCAACCATACGGTAGGAAACACAGGACTTTGGTTTTGGACATCTGCATCTAAACAACAGATAAGAGAAACATCTTGAAGTATTCTTTCTGCACAAATGTAGAACATCGCTGGCTAAGAGAGTAAAACTAACGCCAAGTCTTCTGTGCAAAACGGCTAATGGAGTGTTTCCTGGAACAGATGAACGAGCATCAGAGTAGAAAAAAGGGGGATCGATTTGCATGAAACGTGTAAAAGAAAAACAAACAGACATTGAGTGAACAAAAGAAATGACGATGATGGTGGTGATGATGTGGAATCAAACAGCAGGTGACATTTTCAGAGTGAACTCATTCAGCCTGAAGACAAAAGACCCAAAGAGACAAAAGATCCTCCGACGCTGCCGACACGATTCGGAGAGATGCTCATTTGTTGACATTTAATTATCTGCTGGTATTTTAACAACTGCATTGATTCAGAATGATATCCCTCCATCCCTCCATCCCTCCCTCCATCCCTCCATCCCACCATCTGTTTTTTATCCCCACCAATCCTTCTTTTGCTCTGCATATTCATGTTTGTCCATACATTTTCCTAAGTTTTTACATCAATAATCCACCATCCAGGGCTGTAGTCAAGAGCACCTTTGTAGCGTCCAAGATAAGTCCAAGACCAGGACTAGTCGAGTCCGAGTCAAGACCGAGTCCAGGACAGATAAAAAGGTCTTATGCATGACAGTATGAAGACAATCATTTTGGGTTTCACTTTCCCTCCAATATTATTATTATCAACATAATAAAGACACCTGGACTCGGTCCAGACCAGAAGCCATATTTGGCAAGACCAAACTCGAGTACTACAGCCCTGCCTCCATCAGTGCATGAACGTCCGCCATGTTACATACCAATTGTTGCATAATGGGTTTTTTATAATATCATACGAACACATGAGAATACGTTGATAAAAGAATGGAGGGATGAATATTGGGGAAATAAGCAGAAGAGTGGCTGATAGACGGTTGGAGGTAGAGTTATTACAGCTGATTGGTCACATGACCGTTACGTTTGCTGTCCTTAACCCTTGTGTTGTCTTGTGAAAATCAACACTTTTTTGATGCATATTATCAATGTTTTTAACTTTTTCTTACGTTTTTGTCCCTTTTTTCAACACTTTTGACGCTTTTTTCAATGTTTGTCACTTTTTTGACATTTAGTTTTACAGTTATTGTTGGAATTTATGGTCAATAAACCTCATTTATAGGAAATTATACCTAATGTTAGAGTTAGAAAAGCAGAAATTATGAATTATTGAGACTAAAATTAAAGGAATGGATGTTGATGATAATCACAGACTGGAATATGTCAACTTTTACTCAATACTATTTCAAAAACACTTCCATTTGTTTTACAATGCTATAATATTGAATAAGACGCCCCAAAATTAATGAAAGTGAGAAAGAGCGTTGTGTGGAATCAATCATGTTATTTTGGGGAATTAAAAAGAACGTTGATATAGTAAACAAGTCAATTTTACCCGAGGACAACGTGAGGGTTAAAAGGGGGGACTGTGAGTCGGGTACAGTTACATTTAGGGACCAAAATGACTAGTTAAGAATGGAGAAAAAAACACTGTGGTTTGGGTTAAAACCCCAGTCCCTTAAGTAATACTTCCGAGACATGAATACCCGTTTCTTGGGTGAAAGTCTTGTGTTTTCCCCTTGAAATTCTTCCGGGACAGAAGGTCTGCTCCCCCGCTTGAAAGCCCTCTATTTACGCACCCAAGAATTCACCCCGACCTCCTAAAAATGAAGGTGCTACATAGCGTTCAAAGCTTCCACCTCCAGACTGAAGGACAATTTTTATCCAAAAGGCATCACTGAACTGAACAAAATCAACATTTCCCCACCTTGGTGTCATGAACTGTATGTTCAGTAATACAACCCGTGCAATACGGTTTCCATGCTTTTAAAAATGCTTGTTCATATAGGTATTGGCTGAGATGACTGTGCACGAGTGAATGTTAGAGTTTATGTTTGAGCGATATTAGAGTGCATGTGGGTATTAAATTTCGTTGTACACAACCTTGTGCAATGACAATAAAGTCTATTCTATTCTACACGGACCTGAGCGCTCTTATTCTGCAGCAGTCATTGGGGTTCATACAGCCACAAATATGTGAAACACATACAAATTACGGTGCATTACTTTTCGTAGCTATATTTACAAAACATTCTCACTCTCTTGTCACACTCTCCATCGTGTAAAATACGGACGCTTGGTTATGTCCGTCTGTTATTCAAGCTAAAAGTCTCCCTTTAGCTTCGGGACTCTTGAGGTCACTTTTGACGCTCTTGGTCGGGACGTACTGATTGGGACAGTTAAGTTAAAAGAAAAGAACGTGCGTGGGATTATAAAATGTACTGTTCTGTGACACGCAGGACAAAAACGGGACACGAAACCTGGTCTCCTGGGTGAAAGTCCTGTGTTGTTTGATCCATCCCCCCTCCCTCCCCAACCAAGCTCCTTAAGCAGCATTTCGGTCTTTCATACTAATCACTACCAATGTCACTCTTAAAGCCCCATATTCTGCTCATTTTCAGGTTCATAATGGTATTTTGAGGTTGTACCAGAATAGGTTTACATGGTTTCATTTTCAAAAAACACCATATTTGTGTTGTACTGCATATTGCTGCAGATCCTGTTTTCACCCTGTGTGTTTAGGTCTCTGTTTTAGCTGCAGAGTGAGACATCACCCTTCTATACTATCTTTGTTGGGAGCTGCACATGCATTGGTAAGATCCCATCAGCTAGATAACTCTTTCTCCAGCTTTGGTCAGACCAAGGCAGGATTAGCTGGGAGACTTCTTCTAGACCAGGGACACTTGTGGACTACCTGCAGAACAGGGACAGGAAGTAGAACAGGGACAGGAAGTAGTTCTTTTGGAGATTATGGTCAACTAGTGTGTGTTATAGCAATGTTTTGCCATTGAGAACGAGCTAGTATGCTAGCACTAGCATGTGCTACGGTTAGCCACCTCGTCTCGGCTAGTGACGTAGAAAGCCGTGCAGATGTTGAACAGCTCACCCGGAGACTGAAGACAGAGGACATTTAGAAACCGGATCTCACTCAAAACAGCATGGATGTTTTTTTTCCTGGTTTGTATGCGTGTGGAAGCACCAGAGACACAAGATAACACCCCAAATCCCAGAAAAGGTGATTTTGTCATAATATGGGCACTTTAACAGTATGTGATCTTACAGCAATGCTTTCAAGCTGCTCTACCCGGGGCGTTCCTTATGGACGCTGAAGTTGTATCTGACGCTGAGTGCCACTGCCCAAGCGTAACTATTTTACGAGTTGGGAGTGAGAACGGGATGCTATTTATGAATCATTCATTATAACAACCTGCTTTTATACGCATTTGTTCTTTGTTTTGTTGGCCATTCACCCACCTAATCATTTTATCCATTATCTAGTCTTCTTCTCTCTTCTTCATTCGTCCATCAGCGCATTAATCTGTCAATTGGTTTGTCAATGTTCATCAGAAATCTATCCACCCATCCGCTTTCTTCAACCACATCTATCTCTACATCCTGCACCAATTCATCCATTCTGCTTTCGCTTCATTCATTTGTCATTCATTTAGCTGTGTCATCCATTCTCGACTCTTTCCCCTTTCCATTCATCCATCCGTCATCCAGCCATGTACCTTTGCAGGTGTTTTGTTAGCCACTTAATCATCCAATCCCTCCATCTATCATCTACCCCACTGCTAATTAATCCATCTATTAACCAGTTTACCATTTTCCTTCATATATCTCCATTCTCCACTAATTTTATCTATCCATCATTCAGCCTATTTCATCATCAATCATCTTTCACTTTACATCTACCTTACAATCCATCTATCCAAGTATCCAGGGCGTAGCCTCACAAAAGGACGACTGTGATAGGTTTAAATAAATACAAACAACTCAAAAACGTTTTTCCCCTCTATACCTAAACTTGTGCAGCCAGACCATACTCCAGCCCTGACACGGCACTGCCAATGCAAACCTTTTTTCCCTTTAATTCAGCATCAATTCATTTATTTTCCATCCCCCAGATATTTGCATGTGTAATGTTGAACAGTACACATCCTCAGCCAATCTATCAGCCCACTCACACATACAATATACAATTCATTTATGCACCAGTACTTCTTTTCGGTCCATCAGTGTTGATGGTGATTTTTGGTCATGTTGGTCATCACAGTTTTGTGTTCCTCTGAAATCACAGACCAATTTTCTCTAACTTGTAAAACTTATTAAACTTAAATGAAATCTAAACTAAGACTTTTGAGTGGTACACCACTGTTGTCAAGTTAAACTACATATGTGAAAATGGAAAGCTTGAGAAGTTATCAGTAATCAGTGTCCTCTCTAGGTTTGTGGAAGTCCATCGGGGACCAATTACAATCATTAGATCTGAGAAAAGTCATTTAGCTACTTTTGATGCTCATGTATTTTCAATTGGGTGGTGTGCAAAAAAAACCTGTTTCAGTTCAAGTTAACAATTTATTCTATGACTGTAAATCCAGAGACAATGGGATCAAAGTATCCAACAACAACTAAAAGTGACAGCAGAATTTGTTGCCACTCTACTTTTCCTGCCTCATATATGTAGCTGCAGTCAGATTTCGCCCCCTCCTCCCCTCAGGCGGCGGAGGATGGAGGGGGAGGAAAACGGCTATACATCACCAACGAGGCATTCGTCCATTTGTCTTGCGGTTGGGTGACTGAAGGAAGAGAAATGGGAAAAGAAAGGAAAAGCATGGGAGGCAGTGTGGGGAAGGGGCGATTTTAAAAGAGGGTGAGGGTAGCGAAGAGAAATGAGGACAGAGGAAGGGAGCGTTAAAGAGGGGGAAGGTAGCAAAGAAAGATGAAGAGAAGAGGAGCTAGAAAAAGGAATTGTATGTGAGAGTAAGGTGGAGGAATGAAATGAATGGTATGAATGTCAATGGGTGTAGCAGAAGAATAGAGAGGGAGGTGAGGGAAATGGAAGAAGATACTGAGAGAGTGAGAGAGAGAAAGAGAGAGAGATAAACAATAGATTAAGAGGAAGTGAGAGAGGGGGAGAGAAGAAGAGAAAAAGAGGACCGACGAGGCTGTAGTTGGAAGACACAAAGAAGACAATCAAGGTGGAGAAGAGACAAGAAGAGTGAGAGGAAGGTGAGAGAAAGAGGAGACGGTGTACAGGAGGAGAGAAAGGGGTCAGCAGAAAGAAGTGATAGAGGTAAAAAGAGAGAGGAATGAAAAAGCTTTAGATGATGCACAATCTCTCTAAAGAGCCATGTGCTGCTTCTGGTAAAGCTACGATTCAACAAAAATAAACTTCATGCTCAAATGATATGAAGCAGGAACCGTTTTCAACACTGGAACACTACTCCCAAACGTCATGGCAGAGAGAAAGTGATGATGATGATGTCAAAGTGAGAGGAGTTATTTTGGATATCTAGTGTCTGGAAAGTAGTTTATTTGTTCTACAGACAGGGTTTGGTGACTGACAATTTGAGCACTTCAAGGCTCGTATGGACAAGAAACTTTCTTGGTTGAGTCATCAGTACAATGGTGTCACAAAGCTCTGCACAGCCGCTGCAAAAAAGCCTCGGGAAGGAACTTGTTTTGGTGGAACATGTACGTTAAAAGTAGAAAACTCAGATTGGACAGATAGTCTAGCTAGCTGTCTGGATTTACCCTGCAGAGATCTGAGGACCAGGTAACCATAGTCTGGATTGGACAGTAGTCTAGCTGGCTGTCTGGATTTACCCTGCAGAGATCTGAGGACCAGGTAACCATAGTCCTCAGATTGGACAGATAGTCTAGCTAGCTGTCTGGATTTACCCCTGCAGAGATCTGAGGACCAGGTAACCATAGTCCTCCCAATCAGATTGGACAGAAAGAGAAAGGTAGTCCAAGTGGAGCTATATCTGTTCTTCAAAAACTTTGTGTTGGCGCAGAGATCTGAGGTCCAGGTAACCATAGTCCTCAGATTGGACAGATAGTCTAGCTAGCTGTCTGGATTTACCCTGCAGAGATCTGAGGACCAGGTAACCTGGTCCTCAGATTGCAGGGGTAAATCCAGACAGCTAGCTAGACTATCTGTCCAATCTGAGGACCAGGTTACCTAGTCCTCCACCAGAGGTTAGAACACCAACACAAACTATCTGAAATCTGAGGACTAAGGTGACGGTCCTAACCAAGGGTAAATCCAGACAGTGGCGGACATAACCAAGTATAGACTATCTGTCCAATCTGAAAACTTTGGTTACCTGGTCCTCAGATCTCTGCAGGGTAAATCCAGACAGCTAGCTAGACTATCTGTCCAATCTGAGGACTATGGTTACCTGGTCCTCACATCTCTGCAGGGTAAATCCAGACATCTAGCTAGACTATCAGTCCAATCGGAGTTTTCTGTTGCGTGACTAAAACAACCTAAGACCAAGAGACTGGATCACATCACTCCAGTCCTGAAGTCTTTACACTGGCTTCCTGTGTCTCAACAAATTGATTTCAAAGAACTTTTGCTAGTTTATAAATCACTAAACGGTTTAGTGCCGAAATACATTTCTGATCTGCTACTACACTATGACCCCCCCAGACCTCTCAGGTCATCTGGGACAGGTCTACTACAACACTATGACCCCCCCCAGACCTCTCAGGTCATCTGGGACAGGTCTGCTTTCTGTCCCCAGAGTCAGAACTAAACAGGGTGAAGCAGCATTCAGTTTCTATGCTCCTCATATCTGGAACAAACTCCCAGAAACCTGCAGATCCGCTGCTACTTCAGTTCTTTTAAATCAAGGGTGAAGACCTTTCTTTTTGATGAAAAACCAGGGGTGTTGGACACCCCTGAAAACTTGCTAACAACACAGCACGCAGAAGGACAAAATTCAAAGGTGAAAAAACTGCAGCGAGAAGAAATACAGAACTGCATAGAGGGGACAAAAAGTCAGCAGTGGGGGCTGAAGTTGGACTGCTTGAGGATACAAAACAGATACTAACTTCTTGTAGTTTCCACCAGTGAGCAACATTGTTGTTTTTTTAACAACTGTTTGTCAAAAAATGCAATGAAAATGATGTACAGCGCTTTGGATAAACGTGTCCATCAACTGGATGAGAAGCAAGATGAGGCACTGAATTAGTAATCCCACCATGTGCAGGTCTGTGTTTGTACTCCTCAGAGACACAAACGCTTCATAATGCATGGAGAGCTGAGTGGTTTGTCTTCAGTCGGACTGTCTGCTCCCCAGATCTGGGTTGAAGGGACTTCACAGAGTCACGGCAGGACACGTCAGCGTTCTGCAGCACCGACCACGTCACGACGCCTTCGCTCCAAACAAGCCAGACTGAGGAAATATGGGTTGAAATGATATGTTTCCCAACGTTATTCTTACTCCTATTTATTAGAATGGTAAATTCTGTAATTTAAATAATTAAAAAAGTACTTTTTCTTGTTTACTGATTTGTATGACACCGTGCTAGGGCCATGGTAGTTAAAAAATTACCTTAAGGAGCTGGGGGAGGGGGGTAATATTTGGAGAGAAAAACTCAGAATTACCTTTTTTTCTCGTAAATTTGTCTCGGAGAATAGAGAAAAATGTTTTTTCTTGTGAATTTACCACTTTAATCTCAGAGAATATCCACATTTGTTTCAGGTTAAATTTATAACTTGAGTCTCAGAGAGATCAAATGTTTTTTCTTGTGGATTTACCACTTTAATCTCATAAATGAGAACATTCCTGTTTTTTCTTGTAAAGTTCTGACTTAAATCTCAGAGAAAAGTCTTTCCCCCCATAAATGCTCCATAATTATTTTTATTTTTCCATACAATGGCCCATATAATTTGTCGTAGATTTAAGTTGGGGACAATGTGTGGGACAAATTGCAATTTTGACCTGATTATGTCACTAAATAACAAGTAGAATGACCATGAAAATCCACAAAATTGTGTGCCAAAATCCTCATACAAACTTTGTGGTTGTTGTTAGGTGGTGTTACGTTATATCTTTACTCTGAACTTATATTTGTGCATCTCTAGCCACAGAAAAGATTAATAAAAAAAACATGTAATCATGACTTGTTGGCTCACCAGGCAAAAACATAGTTTGATAGTTAGTCTGATCTCCTGACTCCTTGGTCCTAAATATTCTATTTGTTAGGAAAGGATTTGGCAAACCTGCATTTTAATATTATGCATCAGACGTTGACAGCCACTGTCCAAACGTCCGTGTTTTACGGGTTTGGAGTGAAAACAGGTTGTTTTTTCACACCTGCCTAAGACTTTTGCACAGTACGAAAACAGTGGAACTTATATCTTTATTCTGTATGTATATGTGTGGCTTCTAAGAAAACTACATAAAAAAAAAAAAACATCTACAACGTGTGTAATCATGACTTGCTGGCTCACAGGAGCAGCGACCCTTAGCAATGTCGAAGCTTAGCAATCAGTGTGAGGGGCGTCGAAAATGGCCAAGACCCAGATAATCAGACACAGAGTGGTCGCATTCACTGGTGTGAAAATTGGCCAAAATATTGATATATATACGTTATAGCTGTTTGTTTCTTCTTCAGCTATTTTTTTGTTCGTTTCAGTATAAGCGCTCTCTGCAGCCTCTTCTTCACTCCATCAGGGTTACGAGGGCAGTGGTAAGTGGCCAGCGGCATGCTGGGAGGGTGGGCGGCGATGCTGTGTGGGTGGAAGACTCGCTACGCCTGCCAGCTGCTCGAGTACAGTGATGAATGTTGCCGGGAGATGGAGAACAAAAACAATACAACTCAAACCGGGGGAAAAAGAGAGAGGAGAGAGCTTAGGTATTTGTTTTTTACCTCTTTATTCATCATCTGTACTTGCAACTACTGATTTATTTTATCCTCTCATCTGTCATATTTTTAATGGATTGGCACAAAATGATCATTGTTCCCCAGACGATGCATCCAACTGACTCTGATCTCTGACTTTTCAACAACAGAGGTTGATATTTGTGGTTGCAAGTGAAATATATATCTACTACTATTGATTTGCGATGAAATTTGGTGCACATATTTGTGCAGCCCTCAGGATGAATGAGACTGTCCTCCACCAAAAAACGCCCACATAAGTCATTTATTCAAGCAGCAATTAAGACGTTTATAGTACGAATGTTTGTAAGAAATTTCAAATTTATATTTGAACTTTTCTTAGTCTCAAATATAATTTTTTTCTATTGGTATGAAAACGTTTTCTGTCAAATATTTTTTTCCTCTAATAAAATGCTTTTTTGCTATCAGTGTGATAACTTTTTCCTCTCAGATCATTTATTTTCTCGCATGTAATAAAGAAACAAATCTAGCTCCATACGTAAGGAGGTTGGTTTGGGGGCGTGGATGGGTCCAACAACACAGGACCTTCATCCCGGAGACCGAGTGTCACTGAAATGTACATTTTTGTAACCACACCAACCATCTTTTCCAGTCTCGTTATAGCGCCGCATGACAGTTAGAGCCGTCCCAGAGCGTCTAAATATGACGCTAAAGGAGACTTTTTCCCATCAATAACAAACGCTGAAGGCACCTGACCAAACGTTGCTTTTTGACGCGTTGGGAGTGAGTTCGTTGGGTTTGAAAGATTTGTTGTGAAATCTCTATTCTCTATATACTCTATACTCTAATCTCTATAGGGAGGGATTTCTTCACAGCCACTTTGAACAGGAGGAACAATTGTTTTCAGACAGATTAGAAAAAAAAGAAGTGAAATAACGTCAGATTTTAGCCTAAACCACGATTATTAAACAAGTAGGGCTGGGCGATATGGAGAAAATCAGATATCACGATATTCTTGACCAAATACCTCGATATCGATATTGTGGCGATATTGTAGTGTTGACAAAATATCTTCACAATGAGATTCAAGATAATCTTCAATGATGTAAATATACATAATATAACAGTCTGGTAAGTTCAGAAAATAACATTTTAACATCACTTACATCATATACTGTACTGCAGCCTTTAAAACCAGGAAAAGACAACACTTATCACGATACTACGATATCCAAAATCAAAGACGATATCTAGTCTCATATCACAATAGATATAATATTGATATATTGCCCAGCCCTATACCCAAGGTATTTGTATGGCTAACCAAACCTAACCAAACTGCGACCGTTATTACGTTAGCATGTTTAAAAGCATGACTGTTAGGTTCTCTGGTGTAGATATTAGGCACAGCCACTATAAACAGGAGGAACATTAATTAGCCTGTAACACTTCCAATGTGCACATGGGCGTATGGGTTTCTGGGTATATTTGGTTATCAGATCCTTTAAAGATCCTGCGGCAACAGCCGTTTTCCATCAAAACAGGGACTCGCTCTCCTTCTGTAACTCTCCCATTATCCGCTCCATAAATAGCTTATATCTAATACTGATTCTAATTCATGACCCGTTTCAGTTTTAGGCCTCGCACGGTGAAATGAGACACTGCTGTCACGCTGCCAACATTGTGCTCAACAATGAAGCGGGGGCCAAGATTTGCCCCATTTCCTGTCACCGAGCGACAGCTCGAGGAGCTCCATGATAAACGAAGTGACTGCCGGGTGTTAACCAGGACATGAAAGGGGCAACTACAGTGTCAGCTCGCCAAAACTCGCCTAAGGCCCCGGATACACGGCGACTTATGTTATGTTATGTTAAGCCACGGTGTCAAAGTGAAGGTGTCTAAATGAAAAAGAATCAGAATACAGTTTCAGCAGGAATTGTTCTCTTTGATTTCTTCTGAATACACTGAAAATACTATGTTGTAATTAAGTGAACTGGTTGTGCGTCAAGGTGGCCAGCCACAAGTTATTTAACCAAGCAGTGGAGCCTGCCGTGTGCTTAGTTAGCTGTGGATTGTGGATGGTGGGATTCATCACATGGCCGATTGAACAATAAACCTGGGTTTTTTGACGGGGGACACAAAGTGAGGTCCAAGAGCAGAGACAGAGGTGTGTCCGAGGAACAGGAAACACTAAATGATGATGAGTTTCTGAATTTAAAAAGGCCAAAAACTATGAGTTATTTTTGTTGCATATTATAGATAGATGTGGGTTCTTTTCCTGAAAATGGATCACTTTCATCTCAGAGAATATCAGAGTTGTTTTCTTGTAAATTTATGTTGGAATAAATGTTAAATGTTGGAATATTAACCCCCTCCACCGGCTTCGTTAATATTAGTTTTGGTGTTCCAGTCAGTGTACGTGGCAGCAGGACGGTGTGTTTGGGACTGAGTCAAACTAAACCACAGAGTGTGTGTGTGTGTGTGTGTGTGTGTGTGTATTCATAATGAAGGAACATGTCAGTCAGAGCAACAGCGTGGCTCACTGATGTGTTTTAGTCAGGTTTTTTGGACAACAATGGAACTCAATGGCACAGAAGAAGACAATATCTCAGGCTCAGGACACACAATACTTAAGAAGCAATGTATTGTTAGCTTTGCTCTTTTCAATCATGTATTGACAACAAGAACACCATAAAATATCACCAACTATAACCTTTTCCTTTCCCTATAAATAGACGCTTGCATTGTAAATTGTTGCAGAAAAATTCAGGAAACAGTGTTTTACATGCTCAAAATGTCCCCGCCCCCCCATGCTGAACCCATAGTTACGCCCTTGCATTGAAGCTTAACTTCACAACCTTTACTGTAATGAAACCCTGACACAAACTGGGATGCAGAGTCCGCCGTCTCCCTCCCCGCTGAAGCACAAGCTGCTTTCTCTCCGATTGGCAGGCGCTATCCCGGCAATCCACGGCAACAGGGGCCAAAGGGTCGTTACCGCAGCAACAGTGGCCCTGCGCATCAGCTCGGACGGCGTTTAAAGAGAGGACGAGGCCGACAACACGCAGGGTCCTATGTTTAAGGTGAGAAGCAGGAATACTGAATATTTGCTAATGTGCATACATTTCCTGAACGTAAATGGATAAAACCAGGTTCAAAGCTCTTGTTTTCATTTTTTTTAACATATTAGAACAAAGGTTTTTCCAGGAGGGAATCTCTTTTTTATCACTCCATAAATCAGAAATAGTGTCAACAGCCATAAAAAAAAAAATGTCGGCATGTTTGAAAGTTTGGTATACGAGAAAAACTCTTTTTGAGAAAATGGCCTTTAAAATATATGGACTGTAAACAAACATTTTGATAAGATAGTAGATCAGTACAGATATCACCCTGAAACTTCCCCAACATTAAGACAATTCTCTTTTTTGGTATACAAGTTTTCTGACATTTTTATGGATAAAAATGCAAATGAGTAATTATCTAATGTTCTAACTTTAGTGAAGTTAGGAGAAATCTACAGACAAAAGACAACATGTAGTAAAATAAAATAAAAACTCCAGTAGTCTGAAAGAAGTTATAAAACCAAAATAACCCAAAATATGAAAATAAAAAAAAAATTGTGTTTTTTTCTGTAGTGTTTTTCCTTAAAAAACAAAAGTGAGAGTCAGCAGAGTTAAGAGGAATCTACAGGCACAAAAAGACTAAGTGAAAGCTAAAGTGCTTAGTTTCTGTTGCCTCCTATTGAGTAATGACAACACTGTCGGCGCGTCCACATGATACAAGCCTTCCGTGATCTGTGATAGCCAAGGAGGATTGAAAAACCTGATGGACTCTCCAGAAGAGGTCATTATAAAAGTCCCTGCACGCCACAATCTCCTGAACATAGCCACACTGAGATCCAGAGAGAGTTGTGTTGCGCAGATAGTCTTAATTAGCTTTGTAGCAACTCATTTGGCAATGGCTTGAATGTAACGGACGTTCATTAATATCAAAAGGTTACGCACTAAAGCTTGATGTAACACAGATGTGTTTTTTTCCACTAGTCTGAAAGAAGACATTACGGAAGCAAAAAAAGCCCCAAATGTAAAAAAAAAATGTTAATGCCTTTAGTGTTTCTGCTTAAAAGAAAAAAAGTGTGAGTCTGCAGTGCTATTGTGTTTGCATTTCGCAGAGCGATGTCCCGTTATACTGACCTTTGACTTACTGAAATCCATTAAACATCTGAGTGGTCATTAAAAAGCAATACATGTCAAATAAATTGATTATGAGTCAACTAATGGGAGACAAAAAGTGAAATGTATCACCGTTGCCAGACACATAATGAGCCGGAGAGGCGGCGGTGACTCGGAGACTGTGTTTAGGATGAGTCATCAATTCAGAGCCGATTGGTGAGACGCTTCGTCGGCTGCACAGTGAACCAGGGCCGGTAGGAAGAGATGGAGACAGACAGGTGGACTGGCTGATAATTAGAGAGGAGGACAGGTAGACAGACGGATGTGTAAGTTCAACAAACAGCGGATGGGCAAAGCCTGACTAAAGCCTGGCTTTATCCTGGAAATGTACTTACGTTGTGAGTGTGTTTATCTCAAGGCAATCTACAGTCATTAAAACTACCAGTTGAGCTTTGTCTGCACTGATGAGCGCAGAAGACTTTGGATTATTATAACCTGAAATGGCAAGGGTCAAGGCTCTGAATGATCCAAATATTATGAATTAGGGATGGGGGGAAAAATCGATACAGCGTAGTATCGCAATATTTTCAGTGGTAATATTGTATCGATACACAGGCGCCAATATGGATCTTTTATTATATATTATATATATATATATATATATGTGTGTTGGTCAGTTTGTCTGCTTGACAATCCCATTTTGCAGCGATAACATTGAAGTAAGATGAACAAACAGAGAAATGTTTCTTTTTAGGTGAAACAGATGTTGACATAGTTTCCTTTTGTCTTTGGAAATTGGTAAAAATTAAAATTTGGAAAAAAGGTTATAAATTGTGATGTATTGTATCGGAAGATGCACATTAGGGTTTCAGATGTCATTACTACACTTTATTTAGAAAGTCCTGGCCAGCATAACACACTGAGTAACGAGCATTTTAGTGTTCGTGTGACTGATGCATTTTTCCTCGCCATTCTTATCAAACACATCCGAGTTCTTACCTAACCATAAAAACTCTTAATAAACATACAATGTTCAGTAATCACACACAATACAGCCTCACGATCAGGACAGTAACCAGAGAGACATAACAATAACCATAACAGGATTATAGAAATGATGAGCGCTTCCAGTAAATTGCCCTTTATTGTTTCCTCCAGGCTGAAAAAGAAAAGCAGTGATGTGAAAATGTGCAGCAAACACTAAAGTACATATAAGAGCTTCCTGAGCTCACAGCACAGAACTGGCCTTTAAAGCAGAAGAGTGTTGTTATTCCTGCTAGTTTATTAATGTGTTTGCTTATGTATGCACCAGCTAACAAGGCAAAGTAAGTGTTATTATTTGGCAATAAATCCTTTTCTAATTCTGGTTTGTTACCAAGATATCGCAAAAAAAACTGATTTTAGTCAGGTTGAGAGCCAAGTCATTAATTAGCCAATTGTTCCGACCTCTCAATAATCCAAAAAAATTCCCTTTGCTCCCTCAGCCCACTAGCCCGACGTCCCTTTGTTCTGAAAAAATAAACATAAAATATCTTGTGTTCACCAGAAATGTGCTCATAAGTTTCTTGGAAATGATTAAGCATGAATAAGCATAAAAAATGACTTATTGACTAAAGAAATCTTAGTGGACTAAGACCAAAACCACAGATTAGTCAACTAATCGACTAAGAGGGGACAGCCCTACTTATTATACATTCTGACAGTATATCCCAAAGTGGGCTCAAACACAGCGGGTCAGCCCTGAGAGACGGAGAGTCGGAGCTTTGTTTGCAGTAAAACTGAGAAATTAATCGACTTTAAAGCTCACGCCTAAGTGCTGCTTGTATATTGTGTAATCAAAAAAAAACATTTTGTCGCAGTCTTTCAGTGGTGAAGTCTACGGGACATGCAGCCATACGCCATATACCCACCAGGAAAGGTCAAGGATTTCCATATCTTCCAAAAGCCTGAGGATACATAACGATGATTGTTTAATGAAATAACTTTTTCACTTTATAAAATTGACCCTAAATGTGTTGCAAGTCACTTAGGAACAACAACATAGTTGCTTGGCGGTCGTTCTCCGTGCAAATTTGAAATGAACTAATGGGGATTACTATAGACTATTTGAGATTTAAAACAAAAAGCAAGCTCAAACTACACTCAGTGGTTTTGGTAAGCCTGCCCCTAAAGCTGCCGCCGCTTCGGGCAACACTGCAGCAGAACTTAACTATAGCGTTGGGCAATATGGAAAAAATCTAATATTTTTGACCCAATACCTCAATATTGATACCTCAAGTATATTGTAGTGTCGACTATTGGTGCTTTCACAAAACACTGACACAATGAGATTTTTGATAAATAATCATTACTAATGTGGATATAATGATTAAGCGGGTAAAGGTTCATAACAGAACAGTTACAACAGTCTGGTAAGTTCAGAAAATGACATCACTTTACAGCCTTTAAAACCAGGAAACGACAACCCGTATGCCAGATTACGATATCCAAAATCTAAGATGGTATCTAGTCTCATATCTCGATATCCATATAATATCGATATATTGCCCAGCGCCACCTTAACGTTACAGAAACTTTGCGAAATGAACCAGATGAGGCTGATGCTATATGCGGTAGAGTTACAAAACATGCATGGGGTGTCGATCTGGAACGCATCGTACTGGGACGGCCGAGTGTGAAGCTGGGAGGGAAAAATCAAAGTATACTCAGTACCAAAAGATAGACTCCACCGCTGCAGTCTTTTTGCTTTGGTATGAATGCCATTTGGTGGATTGGAGCACAACCAACATGACAACACAACCAAAAGCACGTGTGCTTTTTATAACTAAATCACACTGAAATATATCAGCAACCACAGCAAATGTATAATCTGCTGCCGTCGCTGCACTGAGTTTCTATTTATCAGCAGGGCATCATTTCTCTGCTCCTGATAGAAGAATGTGGCAGCGCACATTCAACAGATGAATAAATCTGGAGCATCGCCGAATCTCGGGCTTTGTGCTCCTGTGCAGTGAGCGCTTTGAGTGACAGCTGCACAAAAAGATCTGTCTGTCACCCTGCTGCTGCTGGAAACAGACCTCCATACATGGAGCCATATCCCTGCACTGACATATGCCATTAGCTCTGGTCAGTCATCCATCATATCCTCTATACTGTGTGAGCTAAACCCTGAGAGGCAACCCATCACTCCTCCTGATCCACACACACAGCAGAGACGTTTTGAGAAAACATGAGTCATTTTGCATCTAGGAGTTTGGGTTGGTAGCATCTTTTTCACTTACTGGAGCCAGAAATTCCTAATTTGGTGAAAGGGGATGGACAACGGTGGAATGTAAAGACATACATTTACTCAAGAACTGTACTTAAGCTCAAATGTTGAAGTACTTTTACTTTACTTGAGTCTTATTTTCATGCCACTTTCTACTCTGCTACATTTCAGAGTGAATTATTGTACTTTTCACTCCACTACAGTCGTCTGACAGCTTTAATTAGTTAGGCTACTTAAGATTTTTGCACACATAACACATGTAGGTTATAAAATCTGATGTTTTATTATAAAATGAACTACCCAACAACATAACAGCCAGCTGAAATGATAGAAGGTTAAACCCTTAGTTGGTTGACAGAACTGTTTCCAGTTTCTAAAATGGATTTTTCTGCATAGAGTACTTTGACTTTGAATACTGTTAGTATGCTTTCATGATGACACTTACATAACTTTACATAAGTAACATTTTCAATGCAAGACTTTTACTTGAGTATTTTTACAGTATGGTATTAGTATTTTTACCTAATGAATACTTCTTCCACAGCCGGAAACGGACACACAACCTCGGTCACACACAGAGACACAGAGGGTAAACACACATTTGTACATGACTTCAGAGTAGACCTCGTTGTCCTCTTGTTCTGAGTTTTAGGGGGATTTAGTCCTCATTTAGCCTGGTAATCAGTCTGAATTTATATTCTATTGATATTTAATTATTTAACTTCTATGATTCAGGGTTCTGCAACCAGGTTACCTTTTCATAAGTCTGGATAAAATGGAAGGATCTCTATGATAAAGTCTGACCGCCAGCGCGCTTTGCCCCCTCAACGCCGCTACGGCTGGACACAACAAGAAACCTCGAGCTACCAAGCTGCATGCTGAAAATGGCAAGTTTTGAAGAACATGTGAATGGTCCAACGAGGCAGCCCTGCTTGGTTCTTTCTGGGAATGATTGTAAAGTTTTACATAGAAAGTGTTTAGGAAATGTCCTCTCTAACTGGGACGTTTTGGGACCGATTGGTGGACGAAGTACACACGGAGACACACTGGTAAGAGATAATGAGGTGGAACCACGTATCCAGCTAATGTAAACACAGTGGCTTGCATAAGTTTACACCCCTATGCAAAAGATGATTAAAAAGAGGAATAAAAAAACATCTTATGGAAATTGATCTTAATACTTTATTTTAAAAAAATTAAGAAAATCTAACCTTTTAAGGACACCAATTTTCTTTGTGAATGAATAATGTATTGTTCTCCCATCTCTATTACATAGGAATTTAACACAGGGGGGTGTATACTTATGCCCCCTGTATTTTAAGGAAGAACATTTATTTATTTACAATACATTATTCATTCACAAAGAAAACTGACGTACTTAAAAGGTCGGATTTTCCTAAATTTTTTTAATCAAGGCATTAAGATCAATTTCCAAAAATATGTTTTTTTATTCCTCTTTTTAATCAATTTTAGCCTGGGAGGTAAACTTATGCTAGCCACTGTAGCTCACGTTGCTGTATTGTGTGAACAGCAAACTTCACTTAATATTGTTTTAATTTTGCGGGGTGCAAATGTTTCACCAAAACACGTTCTTTCCCGAGACTATTTTGCAGAGCCGCCGTCTCTGCGTCCGGACGACTGTGATTGGTCGAAAGCAAACAGCCCAGAGAGGTTTTTTTTCTCCTATCTGAAAATGTATCTGTGTTGTAACCAGACCAAAGTCTAACAATAGGAGAGAAATCCAACTCCACACACCCCCGATATTGGGATTCAGAGGCTGTTGGGAGCAATGAGATGCACCCTGCTTTGTCAGGTATTTGAATCACAAAAATAAACAGACATGCCCATTTTTCACAGCCAGGAGCTTCTAATATTTCGGTGAAGAGATAGAGATGACTTTTCTTCCTGTGTGATTGATCAACGGTGTGAAAATGATGACTCTTAATAAAACACATGGCATGTATCAACACTTTTAAATAGCTGAGAGATTTAACTTTAACTGTATGTGGACAAAGCATCTTAGTTCAGAGGCATTTTTCTTTAAATGTACATTAAAGCTATTCTATAGGTCACTATGGTTCCGACTCTCTGTGTGATTGGCTACAAGAAGATGCTTGTATCTCACGTACACCACAGTCTGAAACACTAGCACTGCACTGAGAGAGACACACACCGCCCCTCTCCCATATACACAGCTCCCAGTGTATTACAAGGAGCTAATCAATGCACTGGCAGCTATAAATAATTCAGCCTCCCTCCACCATCACCATCAGCATCCATCACCAGCCGAGAATCTGCAGCTGCTGCGCGGAACTGCCTCATCCTCATCAAAGGTGATCAGTGAAAAGCCCCTCAACAGCAGCCGCATCCTCCTCCTCATCCTCCCTGTCTCATTACTCGCACCTACAGGCGAGATATGGCGGTGACAGAGGCATCAGATCCCACCGTCACCTGGGTGGAAGAGAGATTTAACACCGCGCAGGAGGAGGGGAGAGCGGGTATCATCCGCAGCCGTTTCCGCATGTTGCATGGAAGCGTTCGGCCAGGTGAAGCTGCCTGCTCGCCGTCTGTCGCCTGGATGGATGTACGTTTATGTCGAGACACACACACACACACACACACACACACACACACACACACACACACACCACCAGTTCACGCCTAAAACCTGTGCGCACCCTCTCACTCACTCCACTCACATCTCCATCTTCACAGTGCTGAAATAAATGCAAAACATCTCCGCAAAGAAACAAACAAAAAGCACGCAACAATAACCGAGCAGCCCCCCCCAACACGTTTTCTGTCAGATTTCGGCGCCCGGTGCGTTTGGGTTTTACTAACCTGATGCGTCTGCAATGACCGAGGCGGCGAAAGGAATCCCGACCAGTCTGCAGCCAAACCTCCGTCTGAAGCCCGTCCTTTAATACATTCTCTCTCCTTCTCTCTCTCTCTCTCTCTCTCTCTCTCTCTCTCTCTCGCTCTCTCTCTCTCTCATATTACCTCACAGCCTCCCCTCTGTACATCGCTCTGTATCCTCCAAGGCTGGAGAGAGAGTTTGAGTTGTTCTCTGATTCCAATTCAATTTTATTTATAGTGTAAAATCATAACAGGAGTTATCACAGGACAAACAGAGTAGGTCCAGACCACTATAGAGCATGCATTTGGTGCAACAGTGTTGAGGAGGAACCTCCTTTGTACAGGCAGAAACCTCGGACAGACCCTGGGTCTAGGGTGGACCATCTGCTGCTGCAGGTTGGGACACAGACATACAGATATACAGAAATATGATTCATGGTAATTATAGCAGTGGGTATGCCTGCGACAACCCTGACGAGCTTCAGGGAAATTTGAGATTTGCTCTGCAAGTCCTTCAAGCCCATTTCCAATTTTTCCAAATCGAGGCACCTATCACAACCATTGATATTACATCAAATGTCTTTTATCCAAAGCGACTTCATATTTAGTGCTTTCAAACCTGAAGGTGCAAACTCCAGACAACAAGTAATAAGTGCAAGTACATTCGCTTTAAATAATCAAAACTACGAAGATATACTGTATATAGTATATTTTTTAGTTTTTATGTTTATCCCAGGTGTAGTCGGAGAGTTTTTAGCCTTCGGCGGAAGGTGCGTAGGCTTTCGGCCATCCTGATGTCAATAAGGAGCTCATTCCACCATTTAGGAGCCAGGAGTGGTTCGTTGTCCCTCACTGTGAGGGACAACTAACCCGGTCCCGGTGTGATATCGCTCGTCACGGAGGACGGAACAAAACCGGAACGTAGCATAGACACGCCCGGTGGAGAATGGGGGTTAGAGAGTAAAAGAAGAAAGCATGTGGCAGTTCAATATAACCAAAGGCACAAGTCTTTCATCATTATCCTTTTTACTTGTCTTCAGAAATGTGTTAAAACGTTTCAAACTGAACCAGTGATGGTGTGAAATGGAAAGAGATATTCCCAAAACAGCATTAGGCCTAAAGGCACTGGTAACCTCCGACGACTCTTCTATAACAAAAGAAGAAGTAATATCCGACTGTCAGCTCCTCTCATGTCCAAACTGGAGCCAGTCTTATCCTTTCAAGGGGCCAGGGGTTAGATTTGTGGGTTAGTGCCTTCTCTTACAGGAAGATGCAAACAGTGAGAACTGATTTTAAAATGTATTGCATTCAAAATCTGGATTTTAGGCTCACCTTTACAAATCGGTCCTTGTATTTTGTCAAATGTTTACTTTGAAGATGGACTTAAAGCTGCAGAGCGTAGTTTCTGTCGCCCCCATGAGGAATTCTAAAGAATGACAACAACAATGTCTGAGCATTCACATGAAGTCTTCGTGATCATGCCCCCCCCCCCAATTGTAATTCTTATGTCCTGTTTGTCTCCTTAGCTGAACGTTGCTGTTGTCCTTTCTCTGCGTGGCGGGTAGTCTTGCATTGCCAGACCTTCCTCCACAGCGCTGCAGAGGAGGGTCTGGCTAGTCCACACAACATTCTGGGATGGGAGAAAAACGTGCTCTGGTTAATTGGTATTTCTTTAAACCAATCACAATCATCTTGGGTGACAAAAAGCGCCGGACAGAGCCACAGTGCCGCTGCTAAATCGCCTCGGGAAGGAACTTGTTTTGGTGGAACATGTGTACGTTCAGAAGTGGTTTTAGTCGTGCAACAGAAACCTCAGATTGGACAAGTAGTCTAGCTAGCTGTCTGGATTTACCCTGCAGAGATCTGAGGACCAGGTAACCATAGTCCTCAGATTGGACAGATAGTCTAGCTAGCTGTCTGGATTTACCCTGCAGAGATCTGAGGACCAGGTAACCATAGTCCTCAGATTGGACAGGTAGTCTAGCTAGCTGTCTGGATTTACCCTGCAGAGACCTGAGGACCAGGTAACCATAGTCCTCAGAAATCCACTAGAGGTTAGAACGCCAACACAAATATCTAGGCTATAATTGAGGAACAGTGCATGAATGTATCTCTGTGTTTCTACATTAAGTTCAAATAAAGATGAGTCTATGAATTTGAAAAAATCTAATTGATCCAAATGATGTCAAACAGAGCGTTGCCTCTATTTGTTTTTAATCCTTTCAGCCATGTTATTGTGAGACATCGTGAGGTTTAGAGGTGCTGGTAGGCTTCTGCTTCCAAAACCTGTATTTGTACATACATTTGTAGGGACTGTGGTCTGTTCCTCCAGAAAAACATGATTATGCGATCACATAATTCAATGCATAATCAGCCAAAGTCCGCATATTTATGCGGTGGCCGCGTTTTTTAAAATACGCCACACTTTCGCCACATAAATTGCCAATTTCCGGGCAAAATAATGCGGGCTTGCATGATTTCATAAAATCTTCGTTGTAAAAAAGTCAGCAGAAGGTTGAAAAATGTTGCGTTTACTTCACACAAGAGCAGCCATTTTCCCCTGTTGCCATGGGAACGTTATGAAGTGACGTAATTACGCGACAAGACAAACACGGTCTTTTTTTCATAAAACTGCAGTTTTTGAAGTTCCCGCAATTTCATTGCATAAAATTGCATAAATATCCCGCGTGATATTCCATCACATTTGTAGAAAACCTGCCGCAAAATCAAGGATTTTTGCCCGCAACAATCACAAAAAAACTAATTTTTATTTCTCTTTATTATACACTGTATGGTGACACAAAATACAAGAAATAATTACGTTAATTATAATGATGCATTTTTTCCGGAGAGAATAGTAGTGAACTATGTGTAAGAAAAAGATGCCTTACTATCACCCAGCCTTATTATGAGGAAACAACGGGCAGTGTGCCATTTTGTCGGCTAGCAGACACTGAAGGCAACATGAGCATTCTGCAGTCTGTGTACTTTATGTATGTATATTCCTTGTTGTGTTGAATCATTTAAACAGCAGATACAGGTTGTTTATACAAGACAAATTTCCTAAATAATAATAAAATAATAAACATATATCTTATCTTATCAATGAAATATCAAACGAATTTGAAAGTAGGAGTGGGGAACACAAACTGGATTTTTAAAAGTGGGTCCCCAGTGGAAATTACGCCCTAGCATAAAGGTCAGCAGGGAGTCCTTCCATCAGGAGGAAACCTCGCAGTATCCAATCTAATGAGTGCCTGGTGCTGCTCTAATTATAAACAAACATGTGGTTTAGGTGGACACACGCGATGCCTGAGCCACGCTGTACAGCCTCCTGGGAGTTGAATGCTATAACAAAACAATGAGGTGTTTTTTATTACCTTAACGTATATAATGTTAAGTAAATACCAATGTGTTCAGATGTTGCTGCTTATGAGAAAGTTAGTGAAGCGGGAGGAACAGATGGCAGCTGAGAGAAGGGGACTGCAGCTCTTTATAAAGAACAATAATGCTGCTGTGGTGGTGCGTTCAGGTGTCATCGGCTGTCAGAGCAGCCACCGCAGCTGCCTGACTGTTGCTGCCGGAGGCGGCTGATGTGAAGCATGGTGTAACACTAATGCACTCATTGTTAAAGTGTCATTACCAGCCTCATTTATCACTGAGCAAACACACACACACACACACACACACACACACAGAGCAAACAGACAAGACAGGTGCTGTCTGCTGCTCACCACCATGTCACGCCAACAACAGGGCCGAATCAGCTGGATCTAAGCAAACAAGAGTGAAATACACCAAAAGCAACAAGTGCATTACCATTTTATGAGAGAGCTAAAACAGATGTAAACTGACTTGTATTTGAATGTATTGTTGTACAGTTGTGTTCAGAATAATAGCAGTGAAGAACACTCCACATCCTTAGAATAGCTTTTAAATTCCATAATATTAATGCATTAGGAACACTGCACATTCAATTCCAAATCAATACATGACCAAAATTGATGAAGTTTGTGTTCTACCTTTATAGAAAGTGAAGAAAAAGGAATATCAGGCTGTTAAAAAAAAATAGCAATATTTGCATATTCCTTTATAAACTCAAACATTTACTGTATGAACTGAAAAAAGTCTCAAGGGTTTGATTTCCTTTGGTTCACAAAATGCACGGTTTGGTTCATACCACAGTTTTCTGTTCAGTTCGGTACATTTTTGGTACATTTTTTGGACTTGCTTTCAATAACAGTAATAGCAGAAAGAATACCGGTCGTGTCAGATTGCCGCCCACCAAGAGTCAGGGTTTGTTGAGTCCTTATAGGTCTAAAGGGAAGTCAAGGGGAGCTTGCAATGTTTCTGACTGTCTGCTCGACCTAATTGCATTTTAACATACTACATTTATACACCAAACCCAGAGTAGGCCTAGCTAGGCTACATGCAGAACTTTGTACGTTATTTCAGAAGTGAAAGCATGGCTTTTGTTGTGGATTTGCTTTACCCAGAACTTGAGGAGAGACTTCAATCGCTCGTTTGCTACAGATCCACTCATAGCTGGCTGATTCGCTCAATTGACAGACTCATGCAAGAACTTGTGAGTCATCGAGGGCTCGTGAGTTCTCGAGTGAATCCCATGGTCTGCAAGCTTCCGGCTCAGAGTCTGCGGGTCGGGAAAGCAGTCTCGGACTGTCTCTCTGCTCACTCAGTCGCTTGAGTTGACTTGTGGAGGTGTTGTTGCCTACGAAATTGTAAGTTATAAAGCTTTTGGCAGCTAAGATGGCTAGGAATAGTAGTAGCTAAAGTTGCAAAAGGTTTGTGTGTGGCGCTGTTCATTCATCGTTTTACATTGAATTGTAGCAGGACTGATCCCAGTTAATGATACTCGCGACTCATGAGTCAATTTAAAGACTCGGGTGAAAGATCCGAGTGAATCACGACTCCAACAGGTTTAGTCCAATCTGAGTTTTCTGTTGCATGACTAAAACAACATTTCAAACATATACATGTTCCACCAAACAAGTTCCTTCCCGAGGGTATTTTGCAGAGGCACCATCCGGTGCTTAGCATCACCCATAACGATTGTGATTGTTTTAAAGAAATCCCAATAAACCTGAGCACGTTTTCTCCCATCCAGGAGGGCTGTGTGGCCTAGCCAGACCCTCCTCCACAGCGCCGCGGTGGTGGAAGATCTGGCAATGCGAGACTAGGTTTTGGAAGGTTTTCACCCAGCATCAGTAATATTCTCCCGGCTCTGCAGCCATTCTTGCCCCTTGAGGACACAAATCCTGGTTATGGCACTTACGTCGCTGCTCTCGCCTCGCCACAAAAGCCATCCTGTGGGGTTGGGCAGAGGTTACTTATACACGCCATCACAAGCCCAATTCCACTTCGGAGAAACCTCTCAATTTATGAAATATGTAGGCAGGTTTGATTATTGGCTGGATTAAAAGGCGTCATTTTGCCGTGGTGTGAGATCAGTGTGAATGAGATGATGAAGCTGCAAATGGCCTTCAGATCAGCTCGCTGTGCATTCAGGCTGAACCGCTGCTGCGTGAATTGTCACTCATTTACAGCTCTCGCTGCATATAGTCATCATAGGGCAGTTCTCACACATTGTCTGCATATTGAAAAGTTAATATTTTATTACACTCATTACTTGTGGTGCTTAAAGTCCACATTTCTGTGATTTAAGTCTCTCTGATGGTCTCGTCTAAAAGAAGAAACCTCCTTTTTTTTTTCTTACAAAACTTTGCTGTTAAATTCAGCCAATTTAAAGTAGGCTATTTAAAATAGAGACACCTTCAATGTTTGTAGTATTTTTCATTCTCACAAACAAGGTTTTCTCAATCATTCAGTCGGTTTCCTTCAGGCCTAACTAACACGTTGCATGCACCCTCACAGGATTGAGTTGTAAAGCTGGATTTCTGCCTGATGCAAGAGGTTACGGCTGCATCCCTGTGAAGGGTGTGGCTATTTACTGGCACAACGCAATCTCGTGAACGGGTTGGTATGATACCGTACAAAAATGCATGCCCAACAATTTGTTTAACATCCTCCAAAATTACGGCGACAACCGGTCGCATGACAGTTAAGTTTAGCGATCTTAACAGTTAAATTTAACTGGGAAAAGGTGACTGCGAGCTGGGTACAGAGCACCGCGAGGGGACGGTTGTTTCAGCAGCCTTTACAGTTAAGTTTAGCTGACAGAAGGTGACGGTTCTACCACGACAACAGTTAAGTTCAGACACTAAAATGACTAGTTAAGATAAGAAAAAAGAGTGGTTAGGTTTAAAACACCAGTCCCCTTAGGTAGTCTTGTGATTTCCTCTTAACCCTTGGATGGTATTCGGGTCACATTGATCCATTTCAAATTTTTTCAAGAAGAAAAATGGAACAAGTTCATTTTTTCTACCTGAAAATCAACGGCCTTACCTTATTTTCTGTGATAAACATGTATTCCTGACTCAATTCAGAACATCATTCTGGATATGACCCTTATGTTGTTTCCATAATGGATTTTTAACATGAATTATAACCTTAGGACAATAAACGAACCCCACTTCCATTTTTTAATTGTGTGCTAGTAGAGACTGATGCATTCCCTAAACATAGATGTTATCTCAGCTGTTTGAAATTGAGATAAAGACAATATTTGTTAATAGATTATAAAGTAAAATTTTATTTCAGAATTGTTTTTAAAACCCCAAATAAGTCCCGGGTCAGTTTGACCGAGGGACACGAGAGGGTCCCCGAAGTGAAGACAATACAAGGGTTAACCTATTCTGGCACACCTCCACTCCCCTGCTTGAAAGCCCAGTGTTTTTAGGTTGCATACTGACAAGCCAGACCCACATCCAGATGTTGGGTCTGGGAACTCCCCATCAGCAGGGCTCAATCGGAGGGGCGGGATAAACGGTTGTCTTTTAAATTCCCCTCTGCACGCAATAGGACAGCTCTACAACCAACCAGAACAAGGCTAGCTCATAGATTAAACTTTTGCCGGCGGACAGCAAAACTCCAAACACATCTTACTTTTTTAAGAATGACTTCAGTGCTTAAGTCCAAGTCTTCCAGAGTCGCGGCCAAAGCCGATTCCAAAGACCGCTGTTCGCTAGCAGCAGCCATCTTCTTTGTTTTCAAAGAAACAAAGAAATATGGAAGCAAATAAGAGACATAAGTCTATGAATTTTAACAGCCACTGAATACTTAATATTGAAATATTTTATTTTGAAAATGATGTATCTGAATTTATTTGTTCTGAATTCAACTCTGAAATTAAAATTTGAAAATTCTTGGTCTCCATTTTAAAAACCTGAATTTTCAATACTTATTTTTCAATGGTCATAAATTCAGATAAAAAAAATACAACTTGCATAATTTCAGAAAAACTAGAGTCAAGTTGGTCAAATTCAGACTGAAGAAATCAAGTTAAATATTCCCACAGTAACATCCGGGCTACCCAGGCTAGGAGAAGCAATTGAGCCTGCCTACAATCGAACCGACGTCTGGCCTATCAGAACACGGCCTGTGTGTCATGTGACCCGAGATCTCGGTCGGCCCGGATATTGAAGCTGTAAACCGCTGTTACCGTGCAGCCAGGGGAACCGACGGTGCTCCGGTAAGTTTGCTGTTTATGTCCAACCGAACTCAGGGCTCGACAATATGTTTGGAGCACATAGCTCCGGTGTGTGTGTCTCTGTGGAGGTAGCTAAGTCTGCAGGACGACATGTTAGACCGTTAATATTAATAATAATATACAGTCTATGGCTATAGCTAGCTAGCTAACGTTAGCTCAACGAGAAGTTTCTACAAACAAGATGAGCGTTTCTCAATGCCAAGTAAGCAAATAACGGCCTTGTGTTCTTGGGGAGACCGTACTTGCTGGCTGTACCTGGAAGAATCAACTCGCAAGTTCAGAAGCACACAAAACGCTGTCGACAGTTATTGCGCAACACCCCCAGCATAGAGGGCGCTGCCACTTTATAGTTATAGTTAGATTTGATGTGTCTGTTCATAATAAAGCATGGACGGTCACCTTTCACACCGCCTTTGTTGTTTTGTTACGTTTTCATTTAAAGTGCTATTAAGTATCACGGGCCAATAACTGTATAAATAACGACACAACGGCGGGAAAAAAAAAACTTTGTAACATTGTTCGGGATTCACTTTTAATTGAAAGCAGAAAAGAAACGTTAAAATAGAAGAACACAGATTGAGGGTGTTTCTCAATCTGTGTTCTTCTATGGACTTGTGTTTTGTGAAACGTCATGTTTGGTGGCCAAAGTACTGACCCAATACACAAGTTAGCATTTCGCCAAGAACAGGTAAAATCCCCGGATGTGATCTCGACACGCCCATTTTACCGAGGATACATCGGATGGTAACTGTCAGTACACGATCCGTCCTGCCTGCACGATCCGTTCTGCGCATGTGCAAAATGTAAGCGCACGCGCAGATGATAATCCCGGATTTACGGCACTGCACGATCTGTTCCACAGTAGCGGTCTGCTGTTAGCCTCCACCGGAAAGCTAACGACGTTAGTTTAGCTAACAGCTAATTCGGCCTAAAACAACGTTACTCAAACTAAACAGTGGGGAAAGCAGCTACAGCTAAATTAAGACTTTATAGTAATAATAAAGACAAGTCTTGAGTGATTTTATTTTAAATGAGCACAAGTAAAGTAGAACTGACGTAACAGCTGTTACATATTTAAACAGTTAACTTCATTCATTCAGTTTACATGCTATGTCTATGGTCTCAGCTAGCGGTTAGCCGAATTAGCTGTTAGCTAAACTAACGTTAGCTTTCCGGTGGAGGCGAACAGACTTTATTTAACTGTCTATGGGAACAGATCGTGCTGTGTCGTAAATACGCGTTCATCATGATATCATATACGCATGCGCGAACATCTTGCACATGCGCAGAACGGATTGTGCTGCCAGGACGGATTGTGTACCCACAGATACATCGGATGGTAACTTGTGTGAACTTGGCCGGGCCGGTATCCCAGCATTCAATTCGGGTGTAAAGCGCGTATGGTTTCCGATACACAGATTTTCACAATTTACGTCTATTATTAAATCAATAAATTCATTTTTAAGATGTTTTAAGGCGAGAAATCAGCTGTGTAGATTTTGAATGTAGGCAGTTCAACGAAAATGAATGGTGAATTAAAAAGGCCTTCGGAGTTGGAAAGCTCCACAATCCACCGCCCATAGCAAGCATGCCAGCCACTCTCGCGAGCCGGTGTAACACCAAATTCTGTGACCATCGTATTTTGGGACTGTAGGGGCGCTGTTGCCATCACAAAGGATCACATATTCTGAAACAGCTGTCAGAATATGTGACCCCTTGTGCCAGTGGCAACAGCGCCCCCTACAGTCACAAAATACGATGGTCACAGAATTTGGTGTTACACCGGTCAGTCAGTCAGCTCACAGACCCCTTTGGCCCCAGATTTAAACAGACCACTGCAGCCACAACAATGGCAGAAGAAAGCCAGGTCCACAGTGTCTAACTTTACCCAGTCCATCTATAATTTTAATACATATTTTAACGTTTCTTTTCTGCTTTCAATTAAAAGTGAATCCCGAACAATGTTACACGTTTTTTTTTCCGCCGTTGTGTCGTTATTGTTGTTCACATCGACTTTTCACCTAGTAAATTACTTTTCAATTGCTTGTAAATTTGTGTGATTTCAACAGCTGTCTATGCAGATTACATTAGCTTTAAACATTAGATGTATGGACATTGCTTTTTTTTTTTTAAACCTTTTTTTCCTCTCTGTGATGTTATTTAGTATTTTATGTATATTTCTGTTGACAGGGTAATCATGCTGAGCTTTTACAATCAGCCAGGAACTTAATGTCCTTATTGACCAAATCTGAAAGGGGAGGAAGTGCAGCCGGTTGGGATGTACCTTGCAGCAGTCAGGATATAAGGTTAAATATATTTTTTTTTAATCTGTTCACATGGATATTTTTAAACCTAACAATTACAGACTTTGATTAATGATTATCTTTGGTTACAATACTGCAGGGAACGGAGGCAAATGGGCCAAAATGAGATGTCAGGCAATCAGCCACCAATGCCTTCTCTTCAGATAGAAATGACAAGATTCAACATTATATTCTGTGGATTAATTGAATCTTATAAAAACTCAGTTTGATAGTAATCAAGTTTTATTATTCTGTTATTTCCTACAGGTCTTTTCCAGGTATGTTCACTAAGGGAAAAGGGAAGAGGCGTTTTCCTGCAGGGAATCTTGTTCCTGCTAAAAGGCCCAAACCACTGGAAGCTGCTTTCCACCTTTTGCCAAAACAACATGAAAAAACCCCAAAAGAACAAGACCACATAGTCCACTTGCAGGCAGGACTGGGCCGCAGGTCTGTTCATGTAGATGAGAGTACAACACATTCCATAGATGTATATATTTATGATAGTTGTACTATAACTATGAGGAATTTTGTTAATTAGTCCTACTCCGTTACTTTTTTTTAGAGATGTGGCAACCAGGACAACCATTTATTAAAATAGTTTGGAAGAAAGTTTCTTAAATACCTTTACAAAGCCATGACTAAATTTAAGTAATTCTCGCTGAAGTCTAATTTTTTGATTAACTTTGCTAACTCCATTTTCTCAGCACCTGTTCAGGAGCCCTGTCCTATCTGCATGAAAAGGTTTCCTGCTGACTTCATTGAAGTACGTGCTGCTTCATGTGGAGAAAGGTACATTATATACTGTAATTCTGTTTTTTTTTGTGTATATGTACTTGTTTTACTCACCAGCAGATGTAAACCATTAAAGCAGTTTTACAAATAGAATGATAGTGTTTAACATTGTGTTGTGAACATGGCCAGGGCAGGAAATGAGGTGTTGATAGTACTGTAGAAGAGCAAGCACTACTACTGGACCTGGACCGTCCAGTAGTGAAACCGTTGCAGATGGTAGGTCCTATTCAGGGTTAGCAGCAGGACAAGAAGGTTATGGCGGTTTTCCACTGCGTGGTATCTACTCGACTCGCCTTTTTTGGTTTTCCATTACGAAAAAGAGTCCCTGGGACCTGCTACCAGGTACTTCTTTTAGTACTACCTCAGTCGAGGTTCCAAGCGAGCTGATGCGATACCAAAAGGTGACGTGGAAACCTGCAGGCTGCTGATTGGTCGGATCACTGCGTTTTTTAGCAGACCAGAGTGCGGAGTGTGTGTCCGGAACAAACGCGACATTAAAAAAAACAATTCTAGCCAGACACCGACAGATTATCTACTCTCTGCACTATTCTCCCTTTAATGTTCAATATTAAGGGCTATATATTATGGGATTTATGTTGTTTCCAATATTGCACACTGTTACTTTAAAAAAACATTAGTATGTAATGTTTGTAATTTTCTTTTGTCTACATTTTTTATTTCTGTTACAGCAAACACGTCTCTTTGATGGACAGCCTCTCACTTTCTCGTGGAAAGGGACATGTTCGTCATGGCAGGGAGAATGGGGGGTTCATGGAGGACTTGCCTATCAGGGCTCAGCCCTGCTGTTTGGAGGAAGCCCAGAGACTGCAACAGTAACACTAAGGAGGACTGTCCAGATCTAGACATCCGGAAACAATCAGGCTTGTATGTTTTTTATCTAACCTCCATTATTTACAATCAAGCAAGACAGTCTCCACCCCCTTAGCCAAATTTTCTTTACAGTGGGCTCTAATATTTAATGGAAAAACAGCTGAGGGGGTGGAGACTGTCCTATTTTAGCTTTTTATATTCTCTTTAGTTACTTACTGGTTTTGCATTTTAAACTGCTTTTTAATGTTATTAAATGTTGTGTAAAACAATTTAAGTAGTGCTATATAATGACCTTGCCTTGCACTTCACTTATTTCTGTTTTAAAGCTTGAAGAGGAATCTGAACTCTCAGACAAGGACAAAAAGTGTCCAGGACTTGGGATCTCCCTGGCCTTACTGGAAACAACCGAAGATGTTGATCCATGCTGTGTGTGAACTTGAAAGAAATTGTCACATTTTGGCAAAAGTCATCCTCAGACCATGCTTTGGGCTAAAAAAAAAAAAAGTTTCACCTTCTGTCCCTTATTGTCTGTCATTAACCGGTAATTGGACGTTTCATAAGACAAATTAAGCAACTCAGACGTGGTCTTAAAGAGACGCCGATGTGGACATTGCTGACCCAACGACCTGACACAGTGGCCCAGCTTTTTCCACAGGAGAGAACAGTGGACCTTAACCCTGCGGTAACGTTTTACAATTCAGTATTGTGTGAGTGTGGATCGATAGAAGCCATGATAAAGTAGTAAAATTATTAAAGTCATGTTTTATTGTTGTCAATGTAGATAATCCTGCAGCGCATCACCTGGCCTCGTGATGACGACGACGATTGTTCACTTGACACAAAATGCCGCGTATCCGGTTGTCTTCGCCACTTCATTGAAAATGGTATGTTTAAGGAGAACTCTTGCCAACATTTTATAAAAAATAAGTTGGTCACCCAAAGTTTAATTGTAAGTGGAAAGTTACTTTTAAACAGTTGACTACCTTTGCACACCTGTATTTAGGACAGGAAGTAGATAACCACACACTCTTCACTTACAGCTTTATTTAGAGTATTTTTCATACCTTTGACATTTTACCATGGTATACAGTATTGCAGTATTTGTCATAGATAACTACTGCGATGCATTTATTGCATACTAAAAATTGTTTTCTAAATCATTTATTTGTAGCAACTTATCATTTGATCCATATTGTTTAATCCACAGCATCACCTGATGAATTGACTGACCTGTTAAAATTCTGGAGATTCTTCCAAGGAGTAACCTATCCATTGAAGTGGTGAAGGATAGCTTCCCAACAGCCTGCAAATCCCAGGACATTACATCTATGCATTTAAAAATGATATCCTGGCTTGTATTGGCACTTGGTCTTGTGTAGGTACAAAGCAGTGCTCACTAACACAATATGTTAAATAGTTTAAAAAATTTTTTACTAATTAAGCATATTAATATGCAGTACATTATTCTTTAAGTTCATCAGTGGTGTTCCGACTCATGCAGCTTGGTGGTTTCTCCTTAGATCTTTTAGACCATCTTCCTGAAAGATTCATGGTTGAACAAAAGGCAAGGCAGCTTTATTTGTTCATTCATTTTAGCAACAGGGCAATTCAAAGTGCTTTACACAAAGTTAAAAAAATAAGTTACAGTGCAGTATAAGAAATTAAACATTACAATAAAATTACAAGATATGCCTAAAATGTATTTCTGTCTTATAAATGTGGGGAGTTAGCTTGCCCTGATCTGGCACACTTTGGGGGAAAAGTGTCAAACAGAGCAGTGTTGTGTTGGCTCTTTCAGTGTTCAGATAGAACATACTCACTAAATTGAACAGCAGCAACATCGGTATCACAGCCAAAGGAATGGGATGCAGCTCTTGGGTCAACAACCTCTCTTAAAGCTGTCAGTGGGCTTTCTGGGTCTGGGACAATGACACTGGAGTAGCCATCAGCAGTAAATCCCCTGTTTTCCCACTCAATGTGAGGAATATCCATACCCTATCAAACAAAAATAGAAAACCTTACTTGTATACAGTATTAATTATCCTAATGGATTTATGGCACTTGCTCTGACTCTTTTGTAAACCACTTTGCTAAATATGTATTAACTTAAGGGGAGTATTAACTTTTTTTTAACACATTTATGTTAGCAAGTACACTACCGGTCAAAAGTTTGGGGTCACATAGAAATCCCCATTGCACTCCATTGTAGACAGAATGCCAGCTGAGATCAGTTGCATTGTTGTTTTAACCAGGGCAGTAATCAGATTACATTATGTGCTTACATAATAGTAAAAGGTTCTCCAATGTTTTTCTAGTGTTTTATTTTTTAAATGATAGATTAGTACACAGAATGTGCCTTTGGAACATTGGATGAATGGTTGCTGGTATTCTCTCTATAATGGAGTGGTATGGAAATGTATAAGTGACCCCAAACTTTGGACCGGTAGTGTACATATTTAATATTGCAAGTTGTACATTTGGAACATACCTCCAAGTTGCCTGTGCCTTGAATTGGGTGATGGATTCGGCCCAGCTCCCAAAGCTGATTAGGGGTCATCTTGCAGTCGTGGCAACAGAGGAGGTGTGTAGCATTGGCGATGTTGAGGAAGCCCTCTTCTTCAAGGTGGTGGAGAACATCGTAGTAGATGTTTGTGACAGCTGCCCACAGGTCTCTCCAAAGCCTTTCGATTCTGGAAAATTTGCAAAGTTTAATAGAAATCTTTAAACTTGATGTCCAAGGAACTGTAATAGCTGGATATCAAGGCACATTTATATTTAAAATACTTACAGTAAATTAAACTGATAATGCAAAATCACAGTAGATTTCCAACCACAACAGATGCCCACAGTTGGACTTTCTTTCAATGCAGCTTTTTTTAAATCTACTTTCTATATTTTTTTAGTCATTACTTTTAGTCAAACAAGGTTTAATGGAGTATAATGTCACTGCATTCCATTAAAACAGATGTGACATACAGATGTAATTCCAGGGTCCGTGTACTTGGCGGCCAACGGATTTTTGTTTTGAAATGAAAAAAACGAAAAACAGCCAGTTTCCCAATTACCATTAGTAAACAGGGAAACAACCCATTTGTTTTTTGTTTTGATATTAAAAAAAAGGAAAACAATCTCGTTATGCGATTGTATTTGATGCGTTTTATAGATGGAAACCAGAAAATTAAATACGGGTGTATTTGACTCATTTTTTTACAATGGTTTTTTTCGTGACCCGGAAGCAATCGTCAGTAGTCTGGAAGTGTTAAGCGGTTGTACGTGTCGGTGCACGATGTTCTGCGCATGCACAGATGCTATCATGATGAACGCGGATTTACGACACTGCAACGATCTGTTCACCTCCACCGGAAAGCTAACGTTAGTTTAGCTAACAGCTAATTCGGCTAACCGCTAGCTGAGACAGCATGTACAATTCCCTCAAAACTTAAAATAACTGTTTAAATATGTAACAGCTGTTACGTCAATTCTACTTTACTTGTGCTCATATAAAATAAAATGATGCAATACTTGTCTTTATTACTGTAAAGTCTCACTTTAGCTGTAGCTGCTTTTTCCACTCGGCCTCTGATTGGCTAGTACTCGTTTTCATTTGGGTCAGAGCCAATAAGAAGCAGGAAGTGGGCGGAAAAAAACTCTGCTGTCTCTAGTGTGTGTGGGGAAAGGGGCGGGACCGAGGAAACAAACTCCTATGTTTAAATATCTGCTTGACAACTTATTATGGAGCTGGGAACAAGCCCAAATAAGCAACTACACCTTAGTAACAAGCCCAAATAAGCAACTACACCTTAGTAACAAGCCCAAATAAGCAACTACACCTTAGTAACAAGCCCAAATAAGCAACTACACCTTAGTAACAAGCCCAAATAAGCAACTACACCTTTGTAACAAGCCCAAATAAACAACTACACCTTTGTAACAAGCCCAAATAAGCAACTACACCTTTGTAACAAGCCCAAATAAGCAACTACACCTTTGTAACAAGCCCAAATAAGCAACTACACCTTAGTAACAAGCCCAAATAAGCAACTACACCTTAGGAACAAGCCCAAATAAGCAACTACACTTTAGAAACAAGCCCAAATAAGCAACTACACCTTAGTAACAAGCCCAAATAAGCAACTACACTTTAGAAACAAGCCCAAATAAGCAACTACACCTTAAGGCCCGTACTCAGCGGGCGTTATTCGTCAGCGTTTTTTGTGTTCACACCCAAGCGATTTTCGGACGATGAGCCAAATGAACATGCAAATTCATTATATGGCGCTTAATGTAAAACAGAAATACCCCGTACATAGGGTGGCGCTCAGCAGCAACTTTGCAGCTTCTGATACCTTAGCTTGCAACTCAGAAGAAGAGCAGAGAAGAAGAGAGCAAGTATTTAGAACATTTCTTCTAAATCAGGTATAGCTCTTTATGTTCGAAACCAAGGAGACCAGCAGCTCAACATTTATTTTGGACATCGTGCTTTGCCTCTTCCTCGCTTGTGGCAGTGATGACGGTGGCATATGTCTTCTTCGTTGGTGTGCTTGGTAAGACCGTTTTGTGCTTGGCGCCGCCAAGTTGTGTTTTACTGTAACTTCAGAAGCACAAGACACGTGAGCAAAAGGGCGATTTCATTGGTCGGATAGTTTTTGACACAGAGCGCGTCAAACTAAAAAAAAAAAACGAACCCGAGGGTTTTTTTTTTTTTTAAAATTTTTGCTTTTACTGCCCTCCGGTGTGCACACTCTCATTGGCGCCTTTTGTTTAGTCACGACGCAAATCTTAAGCGTCGGGCGAATATCGTTAGGCTTCAGAATTTGTCCCGGTGTGAACAGGCCTTTAGTAACAAGCCCAAAACAACGCGACCACAAAGCTTACCAATATGTCTATCAACTTTACATAAAAACAAGCCCATAGTTGCTTTTAATAAGCCCTTGGCAACACTGCAACGGCACACACGCGCCTCTGCTGACCGCCAAGCTTCAAATCAAAGTGACTTCCGGGTCACAATAAAAAACATTGTAAAATTGAGAAATGAGAAGTATACACCCGTATTTTATTTTCCGGTTTCCATCTATTCCATTTACGCATCAAATACAATCGGATAACGAGATTGTTTTTCGTTTTTTAATATCAAAACAAGAAACGAAAGACGGGTTGTTCTCCGTTTTTTGTTTCCCTATTTACAAATGGTAATTGGGAAACTGACTGTTTTTAGTTTTTGTTTTTTTCATTTCAAAATGAAAATCCGTTGGCCGCCAAGTACTCGGACCTTCCAGACCCATCGCCCACCAGAAACTACATGTTTTTTTGCAGCAAGGAAAAAGTTGAATTTGCATGCTAAGGAGGTTGCTATTCACGGGAGATAAGACTTTCACATCACACTCCTCAAATAGTAGTCCTGCTGCAAGCTGACATATTGTGTGTGATACTGTATGTGTAGCAAATAATACTGTTACTGCACGGCAGCAGTGAAGTGGTATTTTTCAGCTAGCAGTATCTGAAGATTTGGACTCACCGTTGATTGTGAACACTCTTGCCGGATATGAAGCGTGCAATGTCTACGTTTTCCACTCCCTGATCAGCCCGTACCCCTAAAACAGAGCAACATTTACAACAGTTTAAAAATATATATATATATATATATATATATATATATATATATACAGAAAATTAGGCATGTGTTTTTGTTATAAAGGGTACCCCACTATATCTATATAGACTCTGTAAATTTCTACTTTAACAAAAAATATCTAAACAGTCGTGCAAAAATAACTGAAGTCCTGTATAAATGGCTCCTGAAATACAGCGTGATCATCATCCAAGTTGTAAAAATGTACAAAGTGTACTTTTTATTTCAAAGGGGTTTACAACCATCTAAGCATGACTGTAAAATACTTACCTAAGAGGGAAACCAAACTTCTCCACAGATTCTTGGAAGAATGCCAGGGATGCTGCACCAAGACACATTATCTGCAGTACAATACAGTTTTAACACTTGGACGAAACACAAATGTATATAACAATGACAAACGTGTACTGTATATGTGTATTTATCACTAAAAACTGTGCTTACCTTCCGTGAAAAGCCATCTATGCCACCAAAGATGACAATGTTGTAGCTGTAGAAAACAAACAAAAGCTACAGAACTTAGAGACAATTTTAGTTGTTTGCTTTTTCACAGGTAAGCTTTTGAAAAAGCATCAGAATTGTAAGCTTATACTGATGAAAAAGTTAAAAAATTTTTTAACAATTGCAATATGAAATACAGCAATTTCTAAAACCCCTAAATTCATTTTTATAAGCAATTGAAAAGTAATTTACTAGGTGAAAAGTCGATGTGAACAACAGTTATCGTGTTTGTTGGAGAATGTGTAGGCAGTAGCATGGAATAAGCACTATTAAATAAAGATGTTAAATGATAAACAGGCCTGTACAAAACTATGATTATATAATTACTAAATCTTATATTTAATTCATCTGTCCTTTATCAATAAAAGGACTCGAAAAACTTACCGGATTAGCTTGGAACGGAGCAGGTTCTTGGAACAATGCAACCTAAGTTGGTCATTGGTGATATGACTCCGATGGTGTCAACGCGGTGCCGGGACGCTCTGATCCGGTCATACTGCACCCGCAGTCCTCCAGCCTGAAGAAGTCCTTTCACCATACGATGTCCAGAATGAGGCTGCCTGGATTGTACGTCTCTCACACACTGGTCCAATTCTTCATCTGTCAGAGGGCTGTACAGCGCCCTGACTGAGAGATCAGACTCAGCCATGCGTCAATGGACTGTTCGTCAAGACATCCCCAAAAGCGCAGATATGCACGGGATGGACAGATTAAGGTCCAAAAGGTTGGACATCTACTCCAAAGACAGTGCCAGTCTCGGCCGTCCAACTGGTCCTTGCTCAAATTGCACAGTTTTAATGTGTTGCTTACTTTGTTCTGTTTCCACATTTACAAGGCTGTGTAGTTCCGTCAATGCATCTAAAATAGGCTGTGAAACAGCTACATGACTGGATATGGCATTTAAAAACACTAATTCTTGTGTGCAAATGAAGTCCAAATAGTCCAAATCCAGAGGCAATTGCCCCAGAATATGCTCTAAACGAGAGGAGTCGTTCCAAGATGTGGTCGAGCAGCAGTTCCTTGGAGACAAAAAATAGAAGAAAGAAGAATCAGCTGCAGTAATGAACATACAGTAATTACATTTCAAACCCTAATATTCTCTTAATAATCTAAATGCCAGTGTCGTGCCAATGTACTCGTCCCCGCCAGGATTTGTATCCCCTGGCCGCGGGAGCGCGCATGCACACAGAGCGGAGTTACTGCTGCCCTTCGAATTGTTTAACTGCTGCACTTTGAATTTACCTCTTAAAGTTAGCAAAGGTTACATAGGGGATACATAAAATATCAGGTGAAAAACGGCCTGATATTTTTGGTATCCCCTATGTAACTTTTGATAAACAACAGCAAACCTCTCCAAATTTTGTCAGGTTGTTTATTGTGAACTATTACACACACACAATAACACCCATGATGACAGGACAGACCCTTTGCATGTTAGGGATGGGATACATAAAATATCAGGTGAAAAACGGCCTGATATTTTGAGTACCTCCCATGTAACTCATAATAAACTAAATTAAATTAAAACAGAATTCACGTTAGAGGACAGGGAGGATACGCCTATCAGTCCATACTATTAAACGACGCTATAAACATTTGACACGTCGCCTTAATGCAACAGACAAATACACGTATTTATGTAGTTAACTGAGACCCATGCTACTATGAAAAACCCTGTCGAGTCTTCCACGTCGCTATTGTGCATGCGCGCTCCCGCGGCCAGGGGATACAAATCCTGGCGGGGATACGAACATTGGCACGACACCGGGCTCAATATTCAGCAACATGTTTAAAGCAATGGCTTGTATCTTAGAACTACGATAAGACTGTAGAGGAAACTTAGTAGTAGTAGTAGTAGTAGTAGTAGTAGCTAAATCACTTATTAATTACTATGATTTATCTAACCGATTCCCTAAAGTTATTTATTCCGAGGTGTAACTTTTTCCTACTCTTAACAGCGTTTGAGGATCATTGACCATCTTACGGTAGGGTGACCAGACGTCCTCGGTTTCCGGGGACAGTCCCCGGTTTTTGTGACCTGTCCCCGGCTGGATCTGTCCCCGGAAATGTCCCCGGTTTTCACTGTGACTGACAGACCCGATACTGGAATGAAAGAAAGAAAACTCTAACCAAACGGAGCCGATGGAGCAGCGCTGCTCAGAGCTCAGAGATGTTTTAGAAAGCCGTGTTTTACCATGCTAAAATCACTGATTATTTACATGGAGTCTGGTGGAGATATGCTGCTCTATACACGCTAAAATCACTGATTATTTACATGGAGTCTGGTGGAGATATGCTGCTCTATGCACGCTAAAATCACTGATTATTTACATGGAGTCTGGTGGAGATATGCTGCTCTATACACGCTAAAATCACTGATTATTTACATGGAGTCTGGTGGAGATATGCTGCTCTATACACGCTAAAATCACTGATTATTTACATGGAGTCTGGTGGAGATATGCTGCTCTATGCACGCTAAAATCACTGATTATTTACATGGAGTCTGGTGGAGATATGCTGCTCTATACACGCTAAAATCACTGATTATTTACATGGAGTCTGGTGGAGATATACTGCTCTATACACGCTAAAATCACTGATTATTTACATGGAGTCTGGTGGAGATATGCTGCTCTATACATGCTAAAATCACTGATTATTTACATGGAGTCTGGTGGACTTTTATGTTTTAAAAAATTATCTTAACAGAAAGGTCAGCCTCCTTAGAACCTAGCTAACAATTTTTGGTTCCCAGAACATTCTGGGAAAGTTCGTTTTTGGTTACAGCGAACGTTCTCGGAACGTTCCCCTAACGTTCTCTAAAAGTTACAACCTTTAGAGAACGTTAGGGGAACATTCCCTTAACGTTGCAACCTTTAGGGAACGTTCCCTTAACGTTACAACCTTTAGAGAACGTTAGGGGAACATTCCCTTAGCGTTGCAACCTTTAGGGAACGTTCCCTTAACGTTACAACCTTTAGAGAACGTTAGGGGAACGTTCCCTTAACGTTACAACCTTTAGAGAACGTTAGGGGAACGTTCCCTTAACGTTGCAACCTTTAGGGAACGTTCCCTTAACGTTGTAACCGTTAGCGAACGTTAGGGGAACGTTATGCTGTAAATAACAAACGAACGTTCCCAGAACGTTAAGAAAAGATTAGATTCTCCTAACCTTTAAAAAAACTAACACCCATACCATTTGTATGTATGTACTGTATATAAGATTTTATATAAGAGTATTAGAAATCCTTTCCATAATGTTATCAGACACTTAGAATATGAATCTGAGTCTGTCAGCAGCAAAACGAGCACTTTATGAACGTAAATACAAGCTGGACAATTCTCCCATTAACGTCCATTGTAGCTTGTTTCTCTGCTGCCGACTGCAGCGATCTCGTTTCATACTGCATCAATGTCAAAGGAACATCTTTCCTCAATAGTTTATATTGGATCCGATACTCAGCTCTAGGTCTAGTGTCCCCGTTTTAAGTTTTACAAAAATTAAAAACATGACGTGTTTTGGAGGTATTTACGCTTCTGAGCTGAAAATGTCCCCAGATTTAGTCTGAGACATCTGGTCCCCTTACCTTACGGTATCAGCTGGTGATCTGCATGGACAGCTGGTGATCTGCATGGACAGCTGTGTTAGATCCATCTTGTTTGTAGAAACTTCTCGTTGAGCTAACGTTAGCTAGCTAGCTATAGCCATAGACTGTATATTATTATTAATATTAACGGTCTAACATGTCGTCCTGCAGACTTAGCTACCTCCACAGAGACACACACACCGGAGCTATGTGCTCCAAACATATTGTCGAGCCCTGAGTTCGGTTGGACATAAACAGCAAACTTACCGGAGCACCGTCGGTTCCCCTGGCTGCACGGTAACAGCGGTTTACAGCTTCAATATCCGGGCCGACCGAGATCTCGGGTCACATGACACACAGGCCGTGTTCTGATAGGCCAGACGTCGGTTCGATTGTAGGCAGGCTCAATTGCTTCTCCTAGCCTGGGTAGCCCGGATGTTACTGTGGGAATATTTAACTTGATTTTTTCAGTCTGAATTTCAGCGAAATTTCAAATTTGAATCTAGTTTTTCTGAAATTTTGCAAGTTGTATTTTTTTTATCTGAATTTATGACAATTGAAAAATAAGTATTGAATATTCAGGTTTTTAAAATGGAGACCAAGAATTTTCAAATTTAAATTTCAAAGAGGTGAATTCAGAACAAATAAATTCAGATACATCATTTTCAAAATAAAATATTTCAATATTAAATATTCAGTGGCTGTTAAAATTCAAAGACTTATGTCTCTTATTTGCTTCCATAACAGCCAGCAAAGAAATGGAATCGGCCATCTGTCAATAAAAGCTCTGCAGGTTAGGGTAAGGGTACCCTATCCCTGACCCCATCTGGTTACTGCTTCTTATTCCATGCTGGCACCAATAGTGTCAACGCCAGGGTTTCCATTCACCATGTATTTATTACCGTATGCTAGCCTAGAAACCTAGACGCGCCCTAGCTGCAGGAACTGTAATTTGCAGCCAGGGACAGTCTAGCAACTCTGCTGGCTTGCGAATTGGAAAAACCAAATTCTGGTCAGGCCAATCACATCGTGCATAGAGTCGGTGGGCGGGCTAAACCTAAGGACGGACAAGTTGCAACGGTTTCTATAGGTTTCTAGGCTAGCATACGGTAATAAATACATGGTGATACATGGGATAGGGTACCCTTACCCTAACCCTGCAGAGCTTTTATTGACAGATGGCCGATTTAATTACATTTCTTTGCTGGCTGTTTTCTGTCTGCAACAAGATAACATTAAATCAATCAATGATAAAACAAACACAAGTTGTGTGCGTTAATGACAATCAAAACATTGAAGGAAATCACTTACGCACACATGCAGGGCGTGTTTCATTTTAACTTCCCTGCAGTCAGGTGGCCTCTGCTTGGAGACATTTAACATGTAGTATACATACAAATTAAAGTGCATTACTTTTTGCTAGCTATATATAAGAACAGCCTGACTGGAAGCGGTACAGAACACTGCACAGCGTGTACGAGCCAAGCTCAAAAAGTGTGGCTAGGCTACAAAAAAGTCCTGTTTGTCTTTACCCAACCATCCGACATCTTCTGAGGATTGACTGTGAGCCGTTCTCCCCCTTCACCTCATAATCATCTGCAGTATAACGACACAAAGTGTAATTACTGATGTTTTATAGAGTGGAAACGTAACATGATGCCTCTGACGAAAAGCTCAGCCTCACTTCAGAAAATGTAATCAGTGACAGAATGAATCAATGAATCAGAGTAATGTGTAATGTTGTCGGGTGCAGAAAGGCGACTTTCAGTTGCTTTAGTTTGGGGTTGATATCGCACAACAGAGCAGACATTAAATTACATTTAACCCTTGTGTTGTCCTCGGGTCAAATTTGACCGGTTTACAAAATCTCAGAAAAGAACGTTGAAAAAAAAATGACAAATGTTGAAAAAAACTACAAAAAAAAACAGGAAAGAAAAGCAACAAAAACATTTTTTTTTTTTTTTTTTTTTTTTAAACGGTGAAAAAGTGACCAAAACAATCGGAATAAGTGACAAAAAACATCAAAAACATTGGGAAAAGTGACAAAAAAAAATTGTTAAAAAAAAATTGACTAAAACATAATTTAAAAAAAGTAAAAAAAAGTGACAAAAAATAGGAATACAATTGACAAAAACATTGAGAAAAGTGCAGAAAAAGAACAACAAAATGTTGAGATTTCAACCCAGAAAAACACAAAGTTGCAGGTCGACGGGAAGACAACATGAGGGTTAAGAAAATAATTATACCGTATAATTATATTTCATATAATCTCACTTTCTGACTTCAAGATGCTGAAAGTATTTGTCATTTATAAAATTATATAATAGACTGAATGTTATCCTTGAAAATGTGTCAGACAGAATTGTCTCGGGCTTAAACAAAATGTCCTCTGCAATAAAATCTACAATAATGTACACACACACACACACACACACACACACACACACACACACACACACACACACACACACACACACACACACACACACACACAAAGTATGTTTTCACGCACAAGGCGGCTAAGGGCTGTTTCATGACAAAAACAGGCACGAGGATGTAATTGCATTAAGCCATGATGCCTTTGAATAGCAATGTCCTGCCAGACTAGATGCTAATTAATGTGATTTGGGTCTGGTAGTGTCCAGGGTGCCTTTACTGTCCGCAGGCTGAGCCTTAATCTCAGGTAGTTACCGAGAAGTAGAAGACATGCTTTATGTTGTTTTCTCACGTAAAAAGGAAAAGCAGAAGCTGATGTTTGTTGTTGCTGCATTATGAGCCGAACACATCTAAAGTCCCAACTCTGTGGAAGCTAGGGTGACCAGATGAGAATGGAAGAGATGGACGGAAAAAAAACATATTATTTTTATTTAGGAATTCAACTGTCATGTCACGTAAACCTGAAAATACTAATAAAAAATCATTAAATCGTGAACTCAAGTGCGATTATGAAACAAATAAAATAACACAACGTGTTGGTCTGTACAGTTGTGTTGTTATATGTAGTTTCCTACCAAACTCCTTCCTACAGGAGACCTGATGGATGTGATGGGAGTGATTACACCACATTAATCTGTGGGTCCTATGGACGGACACACAGACACACAGACAGGCAGACAGACAGACAGACACACGGACAGACAGAGATAGACACACACACACACAGGCAGACAGAGACAGACAGACACAGACACACAGACAGACAGAGATAGACACACACACACACAGGCAGACAGAGACAGACAGACACAGACACACAGACAGACAGAGATAGACACACACACACACAGGCAGACAGAGACAGACAGACACAGACACACGGACAGACAGAGATAGACACACACAGGCAGACAGAGACAGACAGACACAGACACACAGACAGACAGAGATAGACACACACACACACAGGCAGACAGAGACAGACAGACACAGACACACAGACAGACAGAGATAGACACACACACACACAGGCAGACAGACAGACACACGGACAGACAGAGATAGACACACACACACACAGGCAGACAGAGACAGACAGACACAGACACACAGACAGACAGAGATAGACACACACACACACACAGGCAGACAGAGACAGACAGACACAGACACACAGACAGACAGAGATAGACACACACACACACACACACACACACAGGCAGACAGAGACAGACAGACACAGACACACAGACAGACAGACACACGGACAGACAGAGATAGACACACACACACAGGCAGACAGAGACAGACAGACACAGACACACAGACAGAGATAGACACACACACACACACAGGCAGACAGACAGACACACGGACAGACAGAGATAGACACACACACACACAGGCAGACAGAGACAGACAGACACAGACACACAGACAGACAGAGATAGACACACACACACACAGGCAGACAGAGACAGACAGACACAGACACACAGACAGACAGAGATAGACACACACACACACACACACACACACACAGGCAGCCAGAGACAGATAGACAGACAGACACACATGGACAGACAGACAGACAAATACACACAGAGATTTCCTGATTTTTTTAGAGATGCAAGGAAAACATGTCCAACCCAATTGAACATTGAATTGAACATAAAAGACACCACTAAGAAAAGAATGACGTCTACATTTTAACGAGCAGTTTTCTACTGATATTTTCTTTCTACTAAAAACTAAATAACTAAAAGTTATTATATATTGTGCATGTTCTTATGATGGTGTTGCTTCTTTTTCTGTGTATTCTTTGTCTTTGTCAATGATCCGTAGAGTATAAATAAAGGTTGAATGAATGAATGGATATAATGTGTTCATGCAGGTTCGTCCCCCTCTGACATTTGCTCGTGCACTCAGAGACATCAACAGGACATCAGATACAATCTTTTTATTAAATGCCCACGTAAACACATATGTGGGAGTCGTCAATTGGATTGAACCCATTCAGGAGAGACATTGGCTCGATTGCTCGCAGCCGCTATTTGCTATAAATAAAATCTCATCATGTCTTTGATGGCGAGAAAGGTTTTCTTCCCCCCAGCAGCGGCAGGTGTGGACCAGATGTCGCCTCGAAACACATCAAGTTCGATCACGGTGAATAATTCATACACGGATAATACAGTGCGTGTTGTCTGATGTGTTTCGAGCTCCATCTGTCCACAAAGACACTATCATGTTATCTCACTGCAAAATCAACAGTGTTTCAGCCCCCACCCATCACAGATTCACAGTTTATCTGTCTCATGTCTCAGTTAGAGAAAGAATGTCCTTCCCGTAGTATTTTCATTTCGAGTGGCCACCTCAAATTAATCTTTTATTTGGTTTACTGAGAACACGTTATGTTCAACTCTGGTTATTGAGGTGCAGGGATGTGTATTTGTGTATCGTATTCTGGATATATTTTTGCAGTATATGCTAAGGTGCAGACTTCTTCTTTATCTTAGAGATGCAAAGACGATTTTCCTCTTATCTCGTATTTTTGGTCTTGTATGAATAGTTGGGAAATATTTGTGAGTTCAAACCATCAATGTGTAGCTGATGAGAGGCTAACTGGTGCTCTGATCCTTTAAAAGTACAAAAAGTGGTACATAACAGACAAAACAATCCTAGCGGGTAGTTTTTAACCCGTGTGTGGTGTTCGGGTCTGTGGGACCCGTTTTCTATGTTTGCTAAAAGAAATATAATGCTATTTATTATTTCTTCCAACACAAACATATTCAGTCGGTTGGACAGCCGTTCTGGATTGTTCCTGAACGCACCGATTGTCAGTTTGTCCCTGCAACCATCAGACAAAGACAAAGACAAAGACAAAGACAAAGACAAAGACACACACGGTAAGAAGACAGCAGTGGGTAGCGACAGCAGGTCTAAAAGTCAATGGTAATGTTGACAGCTGTGATTGTCAATGAGCCATTTTTTTTTTTTTTTTTTTTTAACTGGTTCTTGAATGTAAAATATGTATTTGCATTTCTGATGTCAATTATTGCAAGGTAACCCTAGTTTAGCCTGATATAATGTTATCCTGATATCATTGTCACCGTCCCGCGTGGTTGGAGAAGTCCAGTGTCATGGCATTTTTTGAAATGGTCCTGTTCAAAAGTCGTGACATGTGCACGTAATAAACGAGAAAATCATCGTGACATGTACACAAATCAATAAATCAAAATAACGTGACCATTTCACAAACTGGTGTTGTATTGTTGGAGATCTCAAGTCGAGTCCTTTAAGTAGTAAAGTTAGGGGGGAAATGTGACCTGTGGAGAATCTGATTGGCTGGTAACTTTAACCCTTGTGTTGTCTTCCCGTTATGAATGGACGTTCGTTATGAACTTGTCCTTCCAGGTCAAAACTTTTTCTGATTTATTTGTCACGTTTTCCATGCTATTGGTGCTTTTTTTAAAAAGCAGAGCTGGTTTAATAACAGGTTTTACACTTATTCTTGGAATTCATGTTCAACAAGCCTCATTTATATCAAATTATACATAAGTATTTAGTTAAAAAGGCAGAAATTATGAATATCAGAGGATGTTGAGTGGATCACAGATGGGTAGATGTCAAAGTTTAGTCCCGATACTGTTTGGAAACCATAAAAACAAAGGATTCAAATGCTACAAGATTAAATAAAACACCCAAATAAGTCAATGAAAGTAATCATTAATGTTACCTGAAAAACATATGGAATCATCCATGTTATTTTTGGGCAATTTAGTTGAAATAAATCCGTATTTCTGATATAAAACACTTGGAAACGGGTGAGTTTGACCCAAGGACAACACGAGGGTTAAGAATCTACTCATCAGCCGTGTTGCTAGTGGTCAAACTAAGCTCATTTAAAGCCCTGGTTATCATGTAACTAGAATGTCTTCTGGAATCAGTTTGCTCAAACAAGGGAGTCCTCCAACTTTCACCCCATTATGCATTCCTTCACACTCAACAAATTATACAAGTTGTTCACTAGACCGCTGCCCTTCCTCTTTCTCCTGTTTTACCAATGCACGAAAGATGCTGCAGCAATTAATCTTGTCTTCTCTGAACTAGTTTCAACAAGTAACGCAACTTCACAACAATGATGGATGGCTCAGTGAAGCTGGAGCGATGGCTCGTTCACCGATGATAAACTGGACTACTTTCTGTGACTAATGGACTAATCAGAGCGGTTACACATTTAGGCAGCGGAAGAGGAGGAGGAGGAGGAAACGGTCCAAAAATAGTGAACTTGAATATAGAAGCTGCTTTAGCGAACCTGACTGGGAGCGGATGCTGTAGAGATAATTTAAGATGGAACCGGGGGTCTTAATGCAGAGTGTGACGCTTTCTGGGTCTTTCAGATCCTCTCCCTCTGTCTTTGTCATCATTCGTGGTTGGGTGAAGGGTTGTAATTAGTGTCTGGCGAGCTCATTTTCCCTCCCCGGCTAGTGATCTCCTACGTTACCCAGTGTGCGAGTCGGAGGAGAGAATGAGACACCTCTCCGAGTTTATCTGATCGGTGTTTGAGTGACTGGACCTACTGTAAAACTCTTGGACTGAAATGTAATCCGTCAGACAGCCCCAGTGTTTAACCCCAGTACAAGTTTTATTATTTCTGTTTTTTTTTTTTTTTATTCCATGTCAACTCCGGGGCTCCGTAGAAAGAAACCCATATTTCTGATATAAAAAAAAAAAAAAATGGACAATGGGTCAAAACGCAAGGGTTTGTCACTCCCCAATGTGCGTCACTTTGCGGCAAGTAGCATACAAGAGGCTAACGAGAGACTTCAATCAACACAGTAAAAATGGATCTACTCAACAATGTTGGTTCACTGCTGGCTACGAGTTAGCATCAAACACAACAAAGCCTGTCAGGTGAATGGTGTTTTGAGCTAACGTTAGCAATCAAACTATCATAGATAGCTACAACGTTTTTGAAATGATTCCCATCTTCGTAATGAGAGAAGTTTATTATTTCATGGATTTCACAAATTTCAGTATGCCAAATCTGAGAAAGCACGACTCAAATCTGCACTCGCGTCACATCGGGGAGTGACAGGGTTATTCTTTTATATCAGCTGGTGTTGGCCATGTTTCATGTCTGGAGACAAAGACCCGTTTTGGGAATATCACGGAAGAAGTCGACAGCGGAAACAGCGATCAGTCATGTGTGTTAAATGTTCGCTACGTCACAACTTATTTGGCTAACGGTGCTTTCATATCCCAGTTAGACCATCAACTTTTTTTCCATAAAAAAGGTAAAAACCGGCTCAAGCAAGCGCATAAACTATTTAGCGCTATTAAATATAGAATTTTGCCGTTTCAAGCCAGCTTTTCTAATGCGAAACTTCAAAATGTGCATAAAAATGCATGAATGGAAACAGCTTCCATGACTCAAAATACAAAATAGTTTTCTGACTCCTCAAATATGAGCAGATGCTGCTTTTCTCTACTTTATAGTTTATATCTTTGTACATTGGATATAATTCAGCTTTGAACTATTGATGAGAAAAAAGCTATTTTGAAGAACTACTGACATTTTCCACAATCAACTATCACTCACTTAACGATTGACACATTAACCGATGATGAAAAGAATACAGAGTGAATGAAATAAACTGCATGAGCAAAGCATCTGTTTTTAATCAGTAGGGTGAGAGAAAGAAATCAAAAAGAAAAGTGTACAGTCCATAAGATGGATGCTGCTGTCCACACCTCTCCCCCTCTCTCTATCATCCTTCCCTTTTTACTTTCTACAGCTCTCTCCTCTGCTCGTGTGTGTGTGTTAATGTGTGTCTGTCCTCGTGCTTCTCGTCTTCATCCGGAGAATTTGGCTCAGCGAGCGTCAGCAGTTCACTGCCTCTCCTGAAAGAAAAGTCCTGACTCCTACATTTCAAGTTAAAGCAGTAATCTGTGTCCTCGCCGCTGATTCCCCGAGGTTAAAAACCACAAATATCAAACCTGAACGTCTTGTATTGTTGTCGGTGATAAACTCACGCAGTGGAGAGAACCTGCAGCTGTAGCCTTTATTTATCCAGGGGAGGCTTTGCTGAGACGCACACATGCTGCTTTCTATGCAGTTTAGCCAGGAGGAGCCAAAAATTGTACTCAAGTAAAAGTACTGTTACTTCAGAATAATAGAGTAAAAGTAGTCATCCAAGTAGTGAGTACCTGTTGAGTACCGTCTGATTTATTTCTTAATACAAGCGTCAATCAGACCGCATTCTGGGCGTGCTGGTCTTACAGGGAGGTGTGTTCAGGTGCATGGGTGCCCTGGTCTTACAGGGAGGTGTGTTCAGGTGCATGGGTGCCCTGGTCTTACAGGGAGGTGTGTTCAGGTGCATTCTGGGCGTATTGCTATCTTGAGGCAGCGGAAAGTGGTCGCGCCAATGACCAACAAAAACCTGGTCTAAAGTCAATAATGCAGCATTTCATTGTTATTTTAACAGCGCATTGGTAAAATATGCATAGGCTTGTGCACAGCACACACACAGAAGATTAAAAATAAAAATATTAGAATGTAAAACACCTATGATTAATTAAGACACTAAGTGTCTGGCGCACAGACCCGTTTTTCCGCAGTTAAACTAGCAAAAGTGGATTTGTACGTGCCCTAAACGCACCGGCACCAACGGCTTCACTTTCCAGACTTTTATATTCGACACTGCTCAAGTAGGCTTATTATTCTTTGTTTACACTGCACTGTAACTTCTTTTCTTCTTACTTTTCATTTTGGTTGTGTAGGTCAGTGGTTCCCAACCTTATTGGTCTGAGGCCCCCCCACAATCCTGTCAGATGAACTCACATACCCCTTCATAAATTCCAGAACACTATTTATTATATAAAAGTGAATGTTGTTGATCATGAACAGGCCACATTAAGGCTGGGTCCATAAACATTAATATGTGTACATAACCTTTCAATCACATCCTAATTTATTTGTTTTTTTCAAATTAGTTAGAGCTACTCTAAGATCTTTCCATGTACCCCTTGCAACCGCAGAGGTACACCCTGGACCCTGGTTGGGAATCCCAGGTTTTCTCTCATTCTGAAATAAGCTATATTTAGTTCCATATCAGGAAAACAGAGTGTTAGAAAGAAAGAGAGAGAGAGACTGAGCATCAAAGATTCACATATCTCACCAAAACTCAAAAAAAATCTACAAAGAAGCCTCACAGCAATTATTCAGAATGGCTGAAGTGCCCTTTAACAGATCCAGAGACTAATTTGTTTTGACTGAAGCAAATGGACGGGTGGGTCTGATTATCTCTCTGCACGCAGCTGCCTTCCCTTAAAACCACACACAGACAGACACACACAGACACACACACACACACACACACACACACACACACACACACACACACACACACACACACACACACACACACACACACACACACACACACACACACACACACACACACACACACACACACACACACACACACACACACACACACACACACTCACTATCTGAAAGGATTGATCAACATGCCCGAACACATCTCCGCTCTCCTTCTGATGAAACAGAGCAGGACCACTTTGGGGAAAGCTGCAGTTTAATAAATCAGAATATTGATCACTTTGAAACCTGATTTCGGCTGTGTACAAAAATCTTGGTTTCCAGCCCCAAGCCATAAATGCACATTAGTCATCTAAACGCGCCGATATCCTTGCTTTTAAATACTTGTTTGCATATGTAAGAATGCTACCACGCATATCCTGCGTATACTTAAAGGTTTGCCACCCATTTTTTCAACCTGGACCCTATTTTCCTGTTTTTGTGTCTAAGTGACTGATGGGAATAATCTTTGACATTGGTCCTGTAGGCCAGTGTTTCTCAAATGGGGGTGTACGGGTACGTGAGATTTTTTTAAAATGTTACGTTGTCATGCATAATTCCCTGAAAATGTACACCATTATTGCAAATTAAATCAGGAATGTATTTTAAAAATTTGAAGTAGCATTTACATGTTTTTAAGTTACAAAGTTGTTGTTTAGTCCATTGGACATGCGTGGTGCAGCGCTGTAATGTACCTCTTTATACAGGCTTTTTCCCCCAAAAAAATGCTTTGCACTGGTCAGGGGGTACATTGCACAGAGAATATTTCACAGAGGGTACAGGGTAGAAAAAAGTTTGAGAACCACTGTTGTAGGCTGTTCGTGAGGTCGCTTTAGTCGGCAGCTGCAAAACAAGCTACAGTGTAAGTTAATGGGGCAATTATCCAGCTTTTACCTTCACAAAGGTGCTTGTTTTTCCACTGACAGGCTCAGAGTAATATTCTGAGTGTCTGACAACATTATGGAAAGGCTTTCTAAGGAGGTCGATCTTTCTGTTGAAGAGTAAGATCCTTCTGTGAAATTGCGTTCGCTAATCCCACCAGATTCCATGTAAATAAACCGTCATTTTAGCATCGCGATACATTTCATTCAAAGTCGACAAACGAAATAAAAGTTGTTTTGAGTCGTCTTTCCAATTTTTTCCAACCACCACAACTCCATTTTTGATTGAAATAAACACATCATTTACCAATTTACATGTCAAAATATGTTGGCTCTACATAGGGGTGTCGGACTGGGGGGAAAAAAGGGGACTTAGTACACAAGGCCCTCATGTGAGGAGGGCCCAAAAAGATGCTAGAATGAATAGCTGTATATGCGGGGAGGGGCTCATAGAAAATGCTTTTCTAAAAAAGAATTTCGTGCTACGCCCCTGGCTCTACACACGCTGAAAGTACTGCTTTTCCACATGGAGTCTGGTGGGTTTAGCGCTAGCGACTTCAGAGCCGTTACTGGTTAAACAGAAAGGTGTCAAAGAGGTTTTAAAGGTCCATCTCCGAGGGGATCCTTTCCATAATGTTGTCAGACACTTAGAATATTAATCTGAGCCTGTCGGTGGCAAAATGAGCCCTTGCACTATTAACTGACATTATAGCTTGTTTTGCCGCTGCCTACTGCAGCGATCTCGCCTAATACTGGACCAATGTCCAAGATGGTGGTTCTCATCAGTCACTTAGACACAGGTTAAAAAACGGTAGTTACCCTTTAAGTACAGCAAATATCAGATACGTTAAGACTTTTACTCAAGTAATATTCTAAAAGGGGACTTTAACTTCTACCAGTCCTTTTCTGTAAGATATTTGTACTTTTACTTAAGTATTGCTTTCAAGTACTTTATACAAGACTGGTGGGGACATAACACCTGCATCCCCCCGTCCCCCTAAAATCTACACCTATGCCTAACAAGGTTTCAAAATGTTGAAAAGATCAAATTATTGGGACTTTGCATACACCACCAGCAGCACTTAATGCTGTCCTCTATCCACTGAGATCAAAATGTCAAACAGCGGTGATTTATCGGCCAGCGGAACGGTGCGGTCGCTCCGTGCAGATCAGACCATTAAAAGTCAAATCAGATAGACCTTCCTGCTCACACAATGAGACAGGCAGATGAAGGACACCCTGCAGGCAGCTAGACTTGATTTATTATCCCAAGATGCTTGCTGGCAATCACATCCACGGATATTGAGCGACCCTCTTCACCAGTTTCTCAGCCACAATAAATACCAGCTGGGATCAGCAAGCAGAATGATGGGATGACACGCTCAAGGGCCATTCAGCTACACCAGGCCGCGATGCTCAATTCAATACCGGGTGCTTGACTCAACTGATTTGCATGTTGGCTCCAAAATAATCCCAAGGCAAACACACGTCCCTCATTCTGTTTAGTTTATAATTCTATTTCTTATAGCTGCTTGTTGTCGGGACGCTTTTTTGTATGTGATCCAAATACAATCCTGCAATCAATGGTGCAATGCAAATATTTTTATTTATTAATTTTTCTACGTTCCTTGAACACGGCATTAGTAGCGTTGCTTGGATGAAGGAAAATTAACAATACTTGAGCGAAAATAATTTGGATTTTGACATTTTTGATTTTTCTGAGACTTCAAGAACCCTCGGAAACCCCCGTTAACGACCAATACAGGGTCGCACAACGCAATACTGACTCACACTTTTGTTTTCTAAGACAGCAAAGCTCTCGTGTGGGGTTGAACCAAATTCAAACTAATTAAAGCAAGAACAGAGCAATGCCTTTTGACATCCCTCCTAGGACGACAGGAAACTAAAAGGCGAAATGTACTGTGACCTGCTGGTCTGAGGTTCCGGGGGGAGGGGGGCCACCACCTGTCACCTGCCCAACACCTCGAATGTGGACTCACGCCGCACAAATCTGTCACGACAAAGGAAGATGAAGTGCTTAGCTGGACACTCCCACTGTCAACTGATGGTTCTTTTAGTGGTTTTTTAATCTTTTAAAAGATCTTAGTACTGATATTAAGTAGCTTGTTCTGAGATGAAAGAATAGAGCACAGGAGGAAAGAAGAGAATGAAACAAAGAAAGACAGAAGAACAAAATTACACATTATTAGCTATCTTTTTAGATTCTGTTGCATGCATTTCCTTGGATTAGGATGGCAACAAGATCTTGGTTGCAGCTGTCGCCGTGGTCCTGCTGCATCCTGCTACGTCCACTAATGCTCTGCTATGCCACGCTACACCCTGTAACGCCCTGCAATGACATGAACTACAACCATTTGTAGTCACTGTTCCATTATCTTTATTGGGACTATTATTGCCACTGTTCATCACCCCCCACCCGGCAATGTCAGGCTCCTACCCAGAGCCTGGGTCTGGCTAAGGTTTCTTCCTAAAAGGGAGTTTTTCCTCGCCACTGTCGCACTAGTTGCTCGCTCTTTGGGGAATTACTACAATTGTTGGGGCATTGTAAATTATAAAGTGTAGTCTAGACCTACTCTATCTGTAAAGTGTCTCAAACTTCTGTTATGATTTGATACTATAAATAAAATTGAAATTGAATTTACAGATCTTGGAAACTACAAACTCCAGATGTCTGATAAAAGCTGTGTAGTACAGTATTTCCGTCTCAAAGACCACACTAAAACCTGAGTAAACCTACTTAATCTTCCAATATCTTCCATTTACTCATCAGTAAGAAAAACCCATATCACACAAGATGTAACAGAGGTATTACTTGATTGAGCTATGATGAAATGATGCTAATTTCTGTAGCTGCAGTAAGGGAGGAACCAACCATTACATCGGTGGTGAACTGAATTTAATATTTTATGAGTGCAACATCAGCCGGATATAAAAGTAATAAATCTGTTGTTGGGCTCGTGTGCAGAGGTAGACGTGGGAGTGTTTTCTGGGTGTGTACGTTTGTGTGATAGGCTGTGGGGTTTTGTGTGTTTGGTTTGTGGATATGTTCACTTCCATCTCCACCTTTTATTATCCAATACACATACCAGCGAGGGTTCAAGGTCCTGAGTAATTAAATGTTTTCCTGTTCAGACCCTCGGCTGGGTCCTTTAAGCTTCCTTCTGCAACACGGTGTTAAGCAGATGGCATAAATATATACACCTGACTGCTGTGGGATCATTTTCACAACTTTTACAGCAATACACATTAACATGTGATTGATATTTATCTTTAGTTTGTAAACAGAATTAATTCCAGATAGTAGTAGGAACCTAAACCGGCCTCATTCCAACTTAACCATCTTAAAACCTCCTCATTAATCCAGCAATGAGGGCTCAAGACAAAATATTTATAAAGAGACTGATTTTAATATCAAAAAATGCATATTTTACATAAAAAAAACAATATATTACAGGACTGGGAGACGTGTTTTTATGTGTGTATAAAAACAGGGAATGAAGTCATGTGTTATAAAGGAAGGTTGGCGCCATCTGCTGGTGACAAAGGTTACTGTTGCTTTAAGAGTTGCAGCATCCGTGGGAGCTGTATGACATGAGGCTTCACCTACTTTTTCCCACTCCTAAGGTCTGACTGATCATAAGAATTTGAGAAAACTAGGAAAAAAAAAAAAAAAAAACTCAGCTGATCCATTTCAGGAGTCGTTGGGAAGACCAAACAGTTTGACGGTGCCCGCCTCCCGGTTGTTGTCGTATTTGCCGTCCTTGTCGTCGCAAGCGTAGGCCAGCAGCGGCCTCTTTGGGTGCCAGGCAACGGTGAAGGTCGGCGAATCACACTGAACCTCCCACAGCTTCTCTCCTACACACACACACAACACATGAGAAAGTGGGGGGGAAAAACAGCTTAAACACATTCTGTGATCTGCTTGGATACTGTTTCTTAAATGTTGTTACACACTCTTATAACATGATTTTGAGCATCACATTTGATTGAAAAATAAAATTCCCTACACACTTAAGACCTGTTCAAGTCTTCAGATGGAAACTTTTCTTTACCAGAGCTGCCGTTTGGCACCGACACTCAGCAAACCAAGCGGAAACCCACTGGAGACTCGTTGGGTATTGTTTGGGGTTTCTCTGATAACAGTGCTAAAACAATACTTTTTAAAAGATTAAAAAATATGTATACATTTAAAAAAAAGAAAAACGACAGTCGGCCAGATTTATGAACGACTTGTTTATTGTTAGGCCATATGGTCATAAGTGAAATGATTTATTTAAAATGTAATAATAACGTAACAAGAACTCATCTCACCAGGAAATTACTGCTAATTGACGGAAAAAAAAAAAAAAAAAAAAAAAAAAAAAAACACTAGATGGAAAAAGGATACTTTACAACAACTTTGAATGCACCACGAGGCTGGCAAGGCAAGTTTCAAGTGAACGCACCACCGGTGTTTTTCCGACCGCAGCAGCAGCTTCGGACTGCTACGCCCCGGTGTCGGAGTCCTCTACAGCGAAATAACGTTAGCTAGCTAACGGTAGGCTAATGTTAACCAAACTCACATGCAGCGATGTTTCTGTTTTGGTGCATCACAGTGCAGCTCTGGCATGTCCGTGGCACTGAAATCCACGCTACTATTCGGTCCGGTGGATACTGGTCGTTAAGGCACCGGTGCCGTATTAGCACCCGGTGTCGGTACCCAACCCTAGTCTCCAGTGGGTTTCCCTTTTCAAAAAAGTAACAAATGTTCCCCAAATGGTACAAATTGGCAGTGATCGTATGGATTAAAGCTTCAACAAACAAAACCTAATTTTCTGCCCGAGCAATGTTTGTAAAAATCAGTCTTAGTCTTTGGGAATAACCATACACTTTGTAAAAGTTGCAATTCGGGTGTTTTATTAACCAAAACTGGTTTACTACCACTTTTTGATTTGGTAAACTGGCGTACTGACCCGTTTCCACCTCAGCGATGTCTATGAAGTGATCCTCGGAGGCCGAGGCCAACATCTTTCCATCATGGCTGAAGCTGAGTGTCCTCACAGGCCAGTCCAGCCTACAGCGTCAGCAGCAATGGAAACAAATCCCATGATTCAATAGATTACATAATACTTTATTCATCCAACAGCGGGGAAATTCCCTTGTTACAGTAGCATTTTCTACAATAAAAGCAAAAAACAAACAAGTAAACACACAAGAAAAACAGGCAAACAACAGACAATGAGCAGAAGGTAGGCTGAAGCAAAGTGGCGTCAAATAAAAGTTTTGTAAAGTAAAGTGCGGTTGCCATGGTACAAAAAAACAAACCAAAACAAAAACAATATTGCAGTGTAAGTAAGTGACGTTAAAATTAACTTGAATATGTAATTAAAGTAATAAGTAGGTAACCATAATATAAGTTATATTCACCTGTGACCATAAATAATATTGAAAAAGTAAGTACTTGTAATGGAAAAATATAAATACAGATAAAGATATACAGAGAGTGTGTGGAGTAAATGAAAAAAAATGGGACAGAAACTACAACATTATCAGGTAGCAATAGCAGGATAATATTATTATTATTATTATATTATTCAGCGATGAGATAACCTTAAAGTGTCAAGTCATAAGTAAACAAAGCGGCATGCCGTATTCATGCTGTGATGTGTACATCTATCTATCACTCAATGCCCAAAGAAAGTAAAACCAAAAATAACAAATTGATTTTTTTTTAAAAATGTATTATCACATGCAAATGTAAAAAAGTATCCAGGGTTCAACAATCCACGTCGGGCAAGCAAATATAACAAGCTATATGCCCATTCGGGCATCCTCATATCATAAATGATGTTATTGTTCTCTCGCCCCAGTCTGCAAGAAATAAAGGAGACCCTGAAACACACGCGTCCAGTGTGGCCGGACAGACTGGATAACATTGGGCCCCCAAATAAAAATAGCTGCCCTAGGCTACTATATGAGACCCTTACACGCCCCGTGTGTTCCAGGTGTTAGCCTCTCCCTATGTTTTGTCTCACCCTCGCAGCTGCCTGTACACCTCTCGATTGGTAAATTGGTGCGCGAAGAGTAATATCTGCACGTGTGAAATTATCAAATTTGCTTGTTATGTTTCTTCGCGCTCGCGAGATATGACACCAACTGAGTTGGTGCTTGCCACTGTTTAAGACATTGTTTACTTTTTAACACTTGACATTTTTTTCCCCCACTCGAAAAGTAAAAACTATATAGGGGCTGGTAAAAATTGACATCGGGTAAGTAGAATATCTTTTCACTTGCCAAAAAAAGAAAGAAAAAAAAACCTCAACGTTGACCCCTGGTATGTATCGCCATTAAAATGTGAAGCATGTCCAACACTGACCTGGAGAAACAGCGCACACACACCAGTTCCTCCACGTTCCACAGGCTGACGAGGGCGTCGGCACTACCTATGGCGAAGTACTTTCCCATGGGGTCAAACTTGATACAGATGCAGTTGGACGGGTGAGCGTTGATGGACTGGATGGGCTTCAGCTCCGGATAACTGCAAACACAAACACACACACACACACACACTGGTCATTTCAGCGCCGAGACCACACGACTAAAAGACTTTGGACACGTTTTAATGACATAACTAGATGTTGACACCAGGTGTGTTTTAAGGTTTTTTCCACTCAGGTAACGGGTGAATACAATAAAGTGGGGATCACCCAAGAACCCTGAAAGAAAAGCTCCATTTACCTGGGTGGGTTTTCCTTTGGGAACTGCGGTGTTGTGTAGAGATGGGTCGGATAAAGATTAATTTTGTAGTCTCTATCCACGACGTTCCAATATTGGGATTGCCGCCAGGATGTCCGTCATCTTCTGCTTTCTTTGTGTTGTAATTCTAACCGGCTGATTTCTGAGGACTATGGTTACCTGGTCCTCAGATCTCTGCAGGGTAAATCCAGACAGCTAGCTAGACTATCTGTCCAATCTGAGGACTATGGTTACCTGGTCCTCAGATCTCTGCAGGGTAAATCCAGACAGCTAGCTGGACTATCTGTCCAATCTGAGGACTATGGTTACCTGGTCCTCAGATCTCTGCAGGGTGAATCCAGACAGGTAGCTAGACTATCTGTCCAATCTGAGGACTATGGTTACCTGGTCCTCAGATCTCTGCAGGGTAAATCCAGACAGCTAGCTGGACTATCTGTCCAATCTGAGGACTATGGTTACCTGGTCCTCAGGTCTCTGCAGGGTGAATCCAGACAGCTAGCTAGACTATCTGTCCAATCGGAGTTTTCTGTTGACGACTAAAACACGCTCCACCAAAACAAGTTCCTTGCCGAGGCTATTTTGCAGAGGCACCGTGGCTCCATCCGGGGCTTAACGCTGCCCAAGACGATTGTGATTGGTTAAAAATAAATGCCAATAAACCAGAGTACGATGTTCTCACATCCGGGAATACTGTGTGGACTAGGCAGACCTTCCTCCGCAGCGCTGTGGAGGAAGGTCTGGCAAAACAAGACTAGTTTTGATTAGATGCCACATTGGCAACTATAGAAAACAACCACACGATGAACATGATTAAGGGTAGGAGGAGATTGGAGACGTTTGGAAAGTCTGCCACACCAGAATATTGCTCTGTTCGTGGCGATATCGAACAGATTTAAACAGCAGAGGTCATATGGCACGGCACACATATTCTCTGCCGTCTGGTTTTTGACATCACGATAAAAACCATATAGAAAAATACACTGGACATGTTTTTATATCATTTTGACGACATCAACTTCTTTCTATTGTACCAGTGACCTCAATTTTCAGAACTAAGTTACCAATGATTAACTTAAATAAGCACCAAGATGCTTTTTTCACCTGCCTATATAAGGATTATTGTCTTAAACGCACACGCGCGCACACACAAACACACACACACGAGATCAACATTTTTTTAATTAATTTTAAAAGTTATCTGTTTTTGCATTAGTGGATGTAGGATTTTCATGTGTGTCTTGAGCTGTTATGGAGTACACGGTCCACTGTTGGCAGGTGTCTTTTGCACTTTATAAAGAATGAACTCCATCTGCGCCATGGCAGAGTATATCAGTGTGCAGCTATATTAAGGAAGATGACATATTATCAAAAACTGTCCAATAAATGAGCCACCACATCCTGTGTGTCGCCTGAAAAAACATTATTTGGGGGGGGGATCAACAGAGAACAAAACTTGATCATCAGTTTCTTCTAGAGCCTTCCACTATCAGGGTTTGTATTGGTCTGTGGTACAAATTATACTGACTACATAAACTGGAGGAAAATCAAAACGCCAAAAAGAAAAGTATCCAACATCCCACTTTCAGTGGAGAGAGGCTGACAGCTTTTAGTGAATATACTAGAAGTTGGAAAAAATACAAATTCAGATGTTTGCTAATTCTGCAAGACTGCCTGGTGCTAAATTCCCTGTTGCAGCCCGTTTTGGCGTCCTACCTCAGAACATTGATGCAGCCGTTGCCGTTGGTGAGGAAGAACATGTCGTTGTCGTTGTTCCAGGAGATCTCGTTCACCTCGAACTTGAACTGCTCCTCCGCCCTGGAGCGATGGGTCTTGGCGTCGATAAAGGTCACCACATCATCTTTGTTCCCGACCGCGATGGTCTGACCATCAGGACTCCAGCAGATGTTGATGTTCTCTCCTAAAAATATATATATATATATATGAGACTATTTAACAAATCTCATAGAGTAGTATTGGTATCGTGCACACCAGTGAGGTGCAGGGCAAACAGGAACTGGACACAACTTAAAACTATTGAAAAATCTCACTTTCAATGACGGTGATTTATCAGGGAGGGTTTTTATATTTATCATACTTGGAAAGGGTTTTAACTAGGTTCTAACTAACTTTTAACTATTAACTAATGATTTTCAAATCTAAAATTTGAAAAGAATGCAATTAGCTAATCATGAAGGCCGCAATACATTAAATGGGAATAATTAGTTGAACGTTCAACATGTTTTATTCTTTTTAATATTGTATTTAATTTTTTTAACAACATAAATGCTGGAATATTGTTACTTATCACAGATTGTTTTGACGTTTTTTATTTTTTATGACTCACGATGGTAGAAAGTGCACCATGTACATAGATGCTGCTGTTGAACTGAGGAATATCCGACATTTTAGTTTACTGTAAAGTACTGATGTTTCTTATTAAATATGTTTTAATTTATTATTTTAACTTTAGCTTTTGTGATAAATGTGCTGTTTGACTTTTCAATGTTCCATGCTTATTTAAAGAAAAACACTTCTTGGCAGTTCATATCCATTTTTGCATAAGAAGAGAGTAGTTTTGATGGCTTTTAGTGTTAAGATCCATGACATGTTTTATTTTATTGAACTATACTTTTGAGCTTTTTGAGCTATACCTTGTTTTTGTTGTTTTTAAAATCGCAAATCATAACGTAATCTTAACATGTGGCAGGAAAATCGCAATCAAAATAATTCAGACCCCACCTCATGTTTACTCTTCTTCAAGTTTTAACTTTCATGCCCTAAACCCGTGGTTTTGAGACTTTGTAAATTAGCTAAATAACTTTTGGGTTACATGTTTTTCAGCATATGGATTAATTTACTTTTTTGTTCATTTGGCCAGAAGAAAACAGAGCAGCAGGGAGGAAGCAGAGTGTCTTTTTGGTTCTGTCAGTCGTAGGAGTGTTAGTGTAAAAACTAGCGCGTGGAGTCATGCTGTTAAGCTTCTGGCTGACAGTTTGCAGCCATGCTAACTTTCATAGAAGTTCTCACATAGTATTCCTGTTAGATGACATCTCGCTCCACTCTAATCATCTTCATCCAGTTTTTAAAGAGCATAACCAGATAGAAAACAGACTTTGGGCAAAATGTCAAATGTCGGATTTATTTCTCATTTCACTCCTTACTAATGCCTTTTGTTAATTAAATTAAATCCATGCACATCAAATTTACATTTTATATTTGCAATTTCTATATATTTATTTGTTTGTTACATAAATATTAAAATCTCTTGGTATATACATTTTGAAAGCCCCTGTGGATCAAAACCCCAGCCACCACATGAACTAAGGTCCTACCTTTCGTATTGACAGTGGCAATACATTTGGTGGTCCGGACGTCCCATATGCGAATGGTCTTGTCTCCGGATGCTGTGACAAACAGATCCGGGTTGGTTGGATGCCAGCAGAGCTGATCCACACTGTCACCATGACCTCTGTAGTTGTTCTCCTTCACCTGGGGAGAGACAACAGAGAACATTTAACACATGAGAAAAGCTATGCAAACACCAACATACGTTCCCACGTAGTAAATCTGAGATATCAGGAGTTTTTGACAGTTCTCTCATCAATGGTTATGTTAATACATCTGAATAAAATCTCATACTAGCACTTAGACGTTTAAAAATTAGTTCCACTGTGGCTGTTTTACTGTAATATGTAAGACAATAATATAAAACAAGTCAACTCAGAACGAGGTTAAGTGAAAGGTAGACATCTTTCTGACATTAAGCGTGTCTGCTTCAATAAGAAGAAAAATATGGAGATAATTGATCGTTGTTTAGGTACATTAAACCACGTTAAGCTTTTTCCTTACAATATCCCTTAATGAAGCAGACACGCTTAATGTCAGCTACCGTCCATAATAATAGGACTTTGGGTCCGATTTTTTGACAGTTTTCACTGGTTATAAGGAGCAATATGTGAGAAATATGGAGATAATTGATCGTTGTTTAGGTACATTAAACCACGTTAAGCTTTTTCACGTTAAGCTTTTTAGAACGTCCCTCTTCAGACATTTCGGCAGTGAGAATGTTAGCGTAACAAAGGAATTAGTCGTAGCATTTAGTATTAATTAAGGCCATAGTCCGTAGCTGTGGATATAATTACAAGCCGACATGTTTCATACATATGTGACTCAAAATATTATGTAAATACGTTGCGTTTGTTTGCGTTGTCTAAATTAACCGGGAGCGAAACCCTACTCTCTGAAACGATGCTAATGCTAGTATGCTAGCCGAAGATCTGCCGTAGGGGGCTCACCAAACGGTCCTTTTCCAGGAGAAACACGCTGGCTGTCTTGTCAAACGACCCGGAGGCGAGCCTCCTGCCATCACAGCTCCACGCCACCGAGTGGACTTTGGCTGTGTGAGCCGGGAATTCTCGACTTTTGTTGTTATTTTTGAAGCTCTCTTGCATCTCCTGGTAGTACTGCGACGCCATCTTGGAACTCTACGTAATGACGTTACGCGCATGTCTGTTTATGACCATTAGCGCCGTCTTCTGCTTCGGAGTGTAAACACACGTTTACGTTTAAATCCTGTTGGATCATTTAATCAAATAAATGCGCTTCTTTACCTTTTCATTATTGTCCTCATGGAAGAAGACAATAATACAGACTTTTAAAAAGTTGTCATTGTTAATTTGCTCAAACATAATGAAAACCATACCATTATTTCAATATTTAGGTTACAGTCAAGGAGAGGAGGCCTCGGGGAAGACCCAGGACTAGGTGGAGAGACGTCCAGCTGGGAGGAGGCCTCGGGGGAGACCCAGGACTAGGTGGAGGGACGTCCAGCTGGGAGGAGGCTCGGGAAGACCCAGGACTAGGTGGAGGGATTATATCTCCAACCTGGCCTGGGAACGCCCAGCTGGGATCCCCAGTCGGAGCTGGTTGATGTGGCTCGGGAAAGGGAAGTTTGGGGTCCCCTGCTGGAGCTGCTGCCTCCGCGACTCGATACCGGATAAACGGAGGAAGATGGATGGATGATGGGTGGATGGCTACAGTCAACCTCTTGACAATTTCTGTCAAATGGCTATGCAATTGAAATTAGTTCACTTAAACCATAGATATAAAAACAGTGTTTCTAATCATAATCAAAATACTTTCATTTAGTACATTTACTACTGTATTCAAGCACAGTAGCAAATGTACTTAGTTATAGTGATCACAGTGTTGTGTCTGTTGGACGATCGGATGGGTCCGCATAGAAACAAAGATTGTTACGTGTAAAACAAGACGGATTAAAACGCAGAGCGTCTGAACGGCTGAACTCAACACATCATTCGACCAACAGATCGAAAGCTTGTTGGAATCGGCCCTTCTGCATCTTACTGGTACAAGTGTCCCGGTCCAGATGTGATGACAGCATCACCCAATCAGCTGGCAAGAGGCGTGCAGGGCTGCTGTTCAGACTCACGTGCTCTGTGGATAACGCTGTCAGTCAGATCCACCTCCCACACTGCAACAGAGGATGGTAAAGACATCACTGGCCTCAGTGTTAAATAATTAATAATGAATTAAGCCTGCCCTAAAAATTAGCTCATGACCCTAACAGGGTTCAACAAGGGTCGCCGAAGGCCCGGGGCAAGTAAGACGCCATGTCAGGCAAGTAAATATAACGTCCCCTTTCAGGCATCATTGTATCATGTGATGTTATTGTTCTCTTGCTAATGCTTGTCGGAGAACGATTGCATTTGAATGTGCCGTTGTCAAATCAAGAATTGAGTTGGTGCTTGACGCATTGACATTTTTAATGCATTTGACCTTTTGTAATTTAGTGCATCTTAAGCTCTGATCTTAAACCTGTTCAGAGACATACGAGCAGATGCAACACACCCAGTAAGAGCGTCCGCCCCATGTCGGCTGAGTCCTGCAGCAGCCGGGGTTCGAATCCGACCTGCGGGCCTTTGCTGTGTGTCACCCGTCCCCATTTCTCTCCCCCTTTTTAATGTGTATCCACTGTCACTACTATAATAAAAAAGGGAAAAGCCTTATCACAAAAACATAAGATAAAAAATAAATTCTCCCTTTTGGTTTCCGATTATTTTGACAACCGACTTTTCCCCATTTGCTTGTTTTTCCCTCCCAGGGATGCCATGATTCAGTCCAGTGAAGATGAAGAGATAAAGGGTGAAGAAAACTGACAAAATGTCCAAGTGCTGTTCTTTGTTTCAGCCACCAGATGGAGTTAGAGCGTTTTGACTGAAGAAGATACACCTGGTATATAAAAAAATAAAATGGGTTTGGGATTTTTCTGGACTTTTAAAACTTTTTCACTTCCTTTTACATTATTTACAACCTCTGATATAATCATTGCATTAGAAAAATAAGTGCACTATGGCTGGGGACCATATTTTCACATTGGGGTCACCTGGGGTGACAGATATATTCAGGGGGGATTTAGGTAAAAGGAACTTAGCTTATAGGTTTACTGAAAGTTGCCAAAGCTTTTGATGCTGAATGTTTTAAATGACCAAAAACACTTACCTTCTCTTTGGACCATGACAAACTATCCCCAAGGAGAGAAAACAATGCTTCTACCAATTATTTGCTGCAAAACTTGCTGAAAACGGGTGCTGAATCTGTGCACCAAACAAAACCAGATCAAACCAAACCTGGCCAAACACAACAGGACCAGATCAACTAATCAGCGCAAACTCAAACGGACCAACCACAACAAGAGACGACCAAGCCCCCAATTGGTATGACCCGGCTCCTAGGCCAAGTTTTACAAGAAGATATTTTATAAAACCCAAATTGAAGTCCAATTAAGAATTATTAAGGTTGAACCCTGTGTGTCAGTGTGGTTAGTTAGGTGAGTGATGAATGTGTGCGTGTTGTAAAGTGCCAAACAAGTAGGGCACTCCTCGACTTAAGACATTTTCTTAGTGGACTAGGATTAGGACTAGGACTAGGATCTAATCGAAATCGACAGCTCTGTGAAACTCACTTTCTCCAAAAGAACCGTGCAAAAGCACCACTTTAATTCTCGTGTTTACCAAATGATGTGCTCATAAATGTCTCAGAAATAAGTCATTCAGCATTAAAAAAGTACTAACCGACTAAAGAAATATTTGTCGACTAACATGGGGCTAGCCTCGCGTTGGCAGACCTTCCTCCACAGCGCTGCGAGGGAGGGTCTGGCTAGTCTATCTATAGCTATTATTTTATAATTTTATTTTATTTGGGGTGGCAGTAGCTCAGTCAGTAGGGAATGGGTTGGGAACTGGACTGTTGCTGGTTCAAGCCCTGTATGGACCAAAATATGGTGGTTTCCATGGGCAGCGCCCCCCCCACACACTCTGACATCTCTCCATTAGTGCATGTATAGGTACTGAACATGCGTGTGTAACAACAATAGAGTAAATTGTAATAATATTGTTATTAAAATTGTTGCCGTTTAAGTAACTTAAACTATATTTTAGTGGATATCCTTCTTTCCATTAAAGGCTTTTGTCAAATTCTTCTTCAAATAAAGACAAACAACACTAGTTGTAGTTTCAATTTATTTCAAGTGATGCTAAAATGAAAATCCATGTTTTTAAAAAAACTTTTCAACACTCCATTTATACATCCCAAACACACACAGTATCTATAGTAACCCAAACTCTGTCAAGACAAAGTAAATGCCGTTGTTAAGTAGCCGCTTGGTTAACAACTCGGCAACCAGTACCCGAAGGACCCAAAAGAAAACCCACTCCACAGCCGCCTGAAGGCCTCTGAAAGGCCTCGATATGCAGGACGTCCCGGCCTCGATATGCAGGACGTCCCGGCCTCGATATGCAGGACGTCCCGGCCTCGATATGCAGGACGTCCCGGCCTCGAGCGGCGTAGCGGCTCCAGTGGGTCGTCTTATGTGCAGTTTATTAACTCCTTCACACCTTTCACATATGAAGAAAATACACCCAATGGACAGAAGAAAAATGCATTTTAAAATGTGATCCTGTGTTTCAACAAAGAATGACAAAGGTGAGAAAGCATCATACAAATGTGCCTTATGTAATTGCATACTCTTCAAAATGATTTTTTTTTTTTAACATTGCATCACGTGTCAGGAAAGCTATTTATAGACAGTACAGCCCCTAATAAAAAATAAAAGTCAAGGAATGCACGGTGAAATGTGTAGAAAGTACAGCAGACCTGCAATTAACGAGTATAATATCATCGTTAGTATATAGTTAGTCTGTGGATTATTTTCTCGATGAATGGGTTAGTTGTTTGGACTCTAAAATGTCAGAAAATGGTGAAACACGTGGATCAGTGTTTCCCAAAAGCCCGAGACGACGTCCTCAAATGTCTCGTTTTGTCCACAACTCAAAGATGTTCAGTTTACTGTCCCAGAAGAGAGAAGACGAAACTAGAAAATATTCACATTTAACACGCTGGAATCAAATGTTCTTATTTATTTATTTTCATTAAAAAATGACTCAAATCAATGAACTTTTAAAATAGTTGGCGATTCATTTAATAGCTCGCCACTAATCGATGGATCTTTGCAGCTTCGGAGTACAGAGAGCGAATGCAGAAACAACGAGGGCGTCTCGGAACGTGTGCATACAGACGCTGGACTCAGGGGAGGAAGGCGAGTGGAAGACATCTCATCTCTGGTGGAAGGACTAGGACAACGTCAGGGTACATCTACATCGCTACGTCTTGGTTTTTAAGCAAAGTTTGGAGCCAAAAGAGATCTCCGATCTCTGTTTAACCCTCGTATGGTATTCAGGTCAAATTGACCCATTTCACATTTTCACAAGAAGAAGAAAAATGGTACAAATATTTTTTTTCTACCTGAAAATCAATGGCCTTTCCTTTTTCCTGTGATAAACATGTATTCCTGACTCAGAACATTATTCTGGATATGACACTTATGTTGTTTCCATAGTGGATTTTTAACATGAATTATAACCTTATGACAAAAACTAACCCCACTTCCATGTTTAATTGTGTTCTAGTAGAGTCTGATGCATTCCCTAAACATAGATGTTATCTCAGCTGTTTGAAATGGAGATAAAGACAATATTTGTTAATAAATTATGAAGGAAAATTTTATTTCATAATTGTTTTTAAAACCCCAAATAAGTCCCGGGTCAGTTTGACCCGAGGGACACGAGAGGGTCCTCGAAGGTGAAGACACCACGAGGGTTAAACTAATCTCATCAGCACATATAAGCGCCCGTTGCTGGTAGTTTCCATTGTAACGTTAGAACTGGTTCTGGGGACAGGACCTGTACACATGGGGGTACGCTACCTTCACCCTTGTTGTCTTCCCGTCAAAATTAAAAATCAACAATTTTGTTGATGCTTTTTATTGATGTTTTAAACTTTTTTTTACATTTTTGTCTCTTTTTTCAACACTTTTGACGTTTTTTCAATGTTTGTCCCTTTTTTGACATTTTCAACACGTAACACTGACTTATTAACTTTAGTTTTACAGTTATTTTTGGATTTTATGGTCAATAAACCTCATTTATAGGAAATTATACCTAATGTTTGAGTTAGAAAAGCAAAAATTAGGAATTATTTAGACTAAAATTAAAGGAATAAAAATATAAATAAAAAACAAAAAATTGAATAAGACGCCCCAAAATTACCCATCAAAATCACCCCAAGGAGCGTTGTGTGGAATCAATCATGTTATTTAGGGTGATTACAGAAGAACCGGGGTCCATTTGACCCGAAGACAACACGAGAGTTAACCCTTGTGTTGTCTTCCCGTCGACCAGGAGGAGTTTTCTGGGTCAAACTTTAAAATAAAAACTTTTTATTCAGCATTTTGGATGGGTTTTTTTTTTCTTGTCCTGATGTTTTTGAAGCTTTTCTCAAAGGTTTTTGTCCCCTTTTTCCATTTTTTTTGTCACTATTTCCAATGTTTTTGTTGAATTTTTTTCCTGCACTTTTTGACGTTTTTGTTGTTTTTCAATCTTTGTCATGATATTGTTTTTTAAATGCTATAAAATTAAAAAATAAAATAACATTAAAAGTAGTGAACTGATCATTTATTTTACTTGTGAAAAGCGTTGTTGGGAACCATCCAAGTTATTACTTTGTTGACGATTTGGTTGAAAGAAAACCCCAATTTCTGATATAGAAGCTTTATGAAAATGGGTCAAATTTGACCCGAGGACACCAGGAGGGTTATGGGAGGTTATCCACAAAAGCCTATAGTCGGATCAATGGGATGCCGGAGCAGTGGGGCACGTCGGACTAGTGGGCTGTAGGACCAAAGGGAATTTTTCGGATTATTGAGAGAAATGACATGGCAGCGACCGATAAGACCCAGTCAGGCGGTGAATCGGTGGCGTCGGTTTCGGTCTCCGTTTGTGTCCGTTGAGACTGCAACACAACTCCAACGAGTCCAAACCAAAACGGGTCAGAAGGGTTCTTAGATTAAGACGCCAGAGCAGGGGGAATGCGAGGTGTGGACGTAGAATAAAGATGTTAATTTTCAACCCAAAATGTAGCAATGTAAATGTCGCCTTAGTTTCCACACCACAGAATGTAATTCAGGACATTTGGGTGTAAAGGCAGGTGTCTGTGGAGAGGTAGACAAAGAAAACAAGCACCTCATTCCTCCAATCCTTTGCTCATTTAACCACTTGTTTAAAAAATAAAAAATGAAATGGCTTTCTGTTTTGTTTCTCCCAAACATTTTGCCGTCACCTGCAATGTTGTTTTGGTGTCATTTGTGTCCCGTGGACCCTGAGAACACTTCTGTTAAGAGTGTGATTTAGTTGGAACCGTGCTACTGTCTTTGCTGCTGTTCCTCTAAACTTGAAATATCACACAAGTTTCTATTCCACGTTTCCGCCTCAAACCCTCACAAGCCTTTCAAACACTGATAGTCGACACGCTGAAACCTGGACGGGAGCCTCGGCAGCGGAAAAGGTGGAAGAACGGGTGCTTGCAGTGTTTTCTGAACGATGCTCTTTCATTTGTTCTTTCTTTTTTTTTTTTTTTTTTTTAACCCTGGCTGTAAATATTGTTCCTGGGTGTTTCCACTTAGCTTCCCTCCATTTAGACTCAGGAAGAGGTTGGACTAAACAGAGGAAGTTAATGACTTAGATACTTTAAAATACCTGATAGGATACTACAGTCAGGGCTGCACACTTAGGGCTCAAACTTCAGTCAGGCAGAGCTTCAATGTCCGTTATTGACTTTGAAGGACACAGTTTGAAGTTTTGGACTTCATCAGTGAATGCAGTTTGCTCAAAAAATGAGGTTACTTGGAACTTTGTCAATCAATCTAATAATCCCAATTAGGGCTGGGAACACTCGATGCTATATGAACAACTATTGATTGCACTGTGAGAAGAATCTGTTGTGTGTTTTTGCAACACATTCTCACTACAAACTCGTCACATCACCCCTTGGCGTCAAATTTGTAGTGCCCTTGGTCCCCCTTTAGTATCATTTCAATTCAATTCAATTCAAAATTCAACTTGCAGAATGGTTTTACTCATGACCTTTCCTCTGATGTCACCATCAGGTCAAAATTTGAACTTTTACACATTAAAGCGCCCGTATTCTGCTCATTTTCAGGTTCATAACTGTATTTTGAGGTTGTACCAGAATAGGTTTACATGGTTTCATTTTCAAAAAACACCATATTTGTTCCATCCAATAGTTTTGTTTTGCTGGTGTACGTTGCAGAATCTATGGTAATCCTAATTTGTGTTTCGGCCAGTCCCTCCAGGAGTTCACGGCCTTTTTTGAGATTGTTGTGGCCCAAAATGCCTGATTTTGCGGAAACGTTTGTAAAAAGTTGCAATGTTTTTTGTATAGATATTTAAAAATAGAAAGGAAACTTGTTTTGGGGAAGGATAAAACTACTCTAGGCTGAGTTTTCCTACTAACCTTACCCAAAAAGGCTCAGGATGCTGCAAATGTGGCTGGTGGATTAAAGACAAAAATTAATAAATTTGAATAAGATTGAATTGATCAAATTTGAACATATATGTCAGTGGCTTGTTGATCTTTACATTGTTGGTTCATTTCCTATCCTGGACTGGGACACATTCATACGGTCTGATAAAGGACTTATTGGACTTTAACTTATTACAATAACAAGCGTAGCTGTCCTCAATTTAGGTCATCCTGTACGTCTCATTTCCGGTTTTTCCTGCATCCACCGTGTGTGTGTGTGTGTGTGTGTGTGTGTGTGTGTGTGTGTGCAGAGAGCACAACAGGATTGAAACAGCAGCAGCTGTCAGCGACTTTAGAGTGAAAAAAACAGTTACAACAGAAATGTTTTGCACGTTTTTTGATGAGACGTTCGAGTCACACACGTCTCATCTTCATATCAGAAACAAGGAAATTAATATGGCAACGTATGTGTGACCTCAACTCATTCAAACTCCCGCTTGGTCACTGGCTCTCAGAGTCACATACTGACACAGAGTCTGGCTGTGGGACTAGGATTGGTTGAAGTCGCGGGGGAACTCCGGTTATTGGTCAAAATTGTGGAAAGGTTGCAGTGATTGGTTAAAATTGCGGCCTCTAGCTCACCCAGTGAGAGCGTGCGCCCCATGTAGGCTGAGTCCTCTGTAGCGCTCTGTAGGGTTCGAATCCGACCTGCGGCCCTTTGCTGCGTGTCACCCCTCTCTCTTTCTCTTCCCCTTTCCTGTCTATCCACTGTCACCATCAAATAAAGGGAAAAGCCCCAAAAAAGAATCTTAAAAAAAAAAGATTTGCACCAAATTCAATGTGATTGGTTAAATACGTGTGAATTGTTGCGATTGCGACATCACAAAATCCTGGAGGGACTGTTTAGGATTAACTTTTTGCATTAAAATATTGAACACACTGATTCTTAATCCAAATACTACAATGACAGTAATTTAACATTGGTATTGAATTGTTTTGCTTGAGATTTGCAGTTGAACTTGTTTTTTGGTCCCAGCCCTTATTGAGAAAATCTGACTCAGTGGTTGAAGGAAAAGCACGTTTCAACATTTTCAATAGTGCCACTGATGAAGCTAATAACACGAGATTATACAAAAATCAAGTGTGCAGCCCCGCTACAACTGGGACTACAGAAGGAGGAGACGCAGAAGAAGTTGGAGACGGTGCAGTCCTTCTGATGACACAAAGTGATACTGAACACATCTGTTGTGCACCAAATAGAAAACCAAACCTCAACCTAAAGCTCTGCAGTCATTGTACAAGTTGAAGAGTCTGAAGAAAAACTGAGGTTCTGTGCAAAAAACAATAAGCGCATCTTCCCTCATACAGTCCAGTCAGTCTGTCCTCCAGGATCCACAGGTTAGTTTTCAGAAACCTTTGAAGAAAAGAACTTGTGTACAGCAGATAGATAATAATCTCAAATCTAACTTAGGTTATCCGCCATTGTAGAAAGCCCCACTTCAAATGCACCGTTTCTGACTATTCAGGGTACTTTAAAGTGCCCATATTATGCTCATTTTCATGGTTCATGATTGTGTTTAGAGGTTATATCAGAATAGGTTTAAGTTTTTAATATTTATGTTGTACTGCACATTGCTGCAGCTCACCTTTTCACCCTGTGTGTTGAGCTCTCCATTTTAGCTACAGAGTGAGACATCTCACTTCTGTTCTCACCAGTCAGAAGCAGAGTATGAGGGCCCTGACAGTACCTAGGTAAGGACTACTAGCCAGTCAGAAGCAGAGTATGAGGGTCCTGACAGTACCTAGGTAAGGACTACTAGCCAGTCAGAAGCAGAGTATGAGGGCCCTGACAGTACCTAGGTAAGGACTACTAGCCAGTCAGAAGCAGAGTATGAGGGCCCTGACAGTACCTAGGTAAGGACTACTAGCCAGTCAGAAGCAGAGTATGAGGGCCCTGACAGTACCTAGGTAAGGACTACTAGCCAGTCAGAAGCAGAGTATGAGGGCCCTGACAGTACCTAGGTAAGGACTACTAGCCAGTCAGGAGCAGAGTATGAGGGCCCTGACAGTACCTAGGTAAGGACTACTAGCCAGTCAGAAGCAGAGTATGAGGGTCCTGACAGTACCTAGGTAAGGACTACTAGCCAGTCAGAAGCAGAGTATGAGGACCCTGACAGTACCTAGGTAAGGACTACTAGCCAGTCAGAAGCAGAGTATGAGGACCCTGACAGTACCTAGGTAAGGACTACTAGCCAGTCAGAAGCAGAGTATGAGGGCCCTGACAGTACCTAGATAAGGACTACTAGCCAGTCAGAAGCAGAGTATGAGGACCCTGACAGTACCTAGGTAAGGACTACTAGCCAGTCAGGAGCAGAGTATGAGGGCCCTGACAGTACCTAGGTAAGGACTACTAGCCAGTCAGAAGCAGAGTATGAGGACCCTGACAGTACCTAGGTAAGGACTACTAGCCAGTCAGAAGCAGAGTATGAGGCCCTGACAGTACCTAGGTAAGGACTACTAGCCAGTCAGAAGCAGAGTATGAGGGCCCTGACAGTACCTAGGTAAGGACTACTAGCCAGTCAGGAGCAGTACAGTACCTAGGTAAGGACTACTAGCCAGTCAGAAGCAGAGTATGAGGGTCCTGACAGTACCTAGGTAATGACTACTAGCCAGTCAGAAGCAGAGTATGAGGCCCTGACAGTACCTAGGTAAGGACTACTAGCCAGTCAGAAGCAGATATGAGGGCCCTGACAGTACCTAGGTAAGGACTACTAGCCAGTCAGAAGCAGAGTATGAGGGCCCTGACAGTACCTAGGTAAGGACTACTAGCCAGTCAGAAGCAGAGTATGAGGCCCTCACAGTACCTAGGTAAGGACTACTAGCCAGTCAGAAGCAGAGTATGAGGGCCCTGACAGTACCTAGGTAAGGACTACTAGCCAGTCAGAAGCAGAGTATGAGGGCCCTGACAGTACCTAGGTAAGGACTACTAGCCAGTCAGGAGCAGAGTATGAAGGAGTGTCATGCTAGCAGCTAGGTTAGCATCATAACGTTTGACGCATGTTCGTCACCAAAGTAAAGACTGGACTACAACAGAGCTGTTTGGAGCAGGTTGTGAACAATGTTTTCTGTTGGAGATGGTACGTCCCTTTGGGGGGGGGGGGACTTTGGGATTTTTCACCTTTTCAACCTAAAACGTGCACGAAAAATATATATATTACACACGTGAAAGGGAAAAAGCCAAAAAGCATAATATGAGCACTTTTTTTGCACGTAGCATGGAACTTGAAAACATTTAACCCTTAATAGTTTCACATTTTACTTAAATGTATGATAGTTACACATGCAAGTTTAATTAAAAAAGTGGTATTTACCCTTTTCTATTGTTTCATTTGAATAACTTTTAACGCTATAAAGCAAGAAAAAAGCCATTTTTCCAAACTTGCATCAGAATTTAGTTTCTTCTAACCTCCTACCACAATAATAATCCCACAACAACTGCATTAAACATTGGACATCTTTCTGTTAAATCTTAGTGCATGTTTAACTTTTTTTTTTTTTAAAGACAATGAGCTACTTATACAATTGGTTCACAATATTAAATCTCCTTTATTGGCCAACACAAATCACCTACTCTGAGATAATAAGATAAAAAAGAAAGCAGCCATTTATAAATATTAGATAACCCTGAAAAAATGAAGTAAAATGCATTAAAAGGGAGCTGTTAACTCCCACAAAGTCATTTGTTTTTTAATTTAACCAGCAAATATATTCATCAACACTTTTATTGACGCTTTTTATCAAATTTTTCAAAAACTTTTAAAAACTTTTTGTTCCTTTTTTCAACCCTTTTGACGCTTTTTTCATTGTCCCTTTTTGACGTTTGCAACACTACGTAACACAAACTTATTAACTTTAGCTTACAGTTATTTTTGGGATTTTTTTGTGTCTCATTTATAGGAAATTATACCTGATGTTTGAGTTAGAAAAGCAGAAATTAGGAATTATTGAGACTAAAATTAAAGGAATGGATGTTGATGATAATCACAGACTGGAATATGTCAACTTTTACTCAATACTATTTCAAAAACACTTCCATTTGTTTTACAATGCTATAAAATTGAATAAGACGCCCCAAAATGAATGAAAGTAGAGATTTGTACTTGGCAAAGAGCATTGGGTGGAATCAATCATGTTATTTTGGGGAAATTACAAAGAACACTGATATAGGACAACGGGTCAATTTGACCCGAGGACAACATGAGGGTTGATAAGTGAACTATTGATAGTCGACAGTTTGAGAGATGTAGGGCTTCTACAACGGCTGCATAAGTTAGGGTGCGTTCACATCAAGTATGTTCTGAACAGTTTATCTGCAGCAAGTCCAACTTCAGTCGAGATAATAGGCTCGTTCGAGATGAGCTGCGCCTCGGCTGTAAAGTAGACGGGAGCGGCCGGCCGGGGGGGCGGTGTCGAAAAGCTGCGGTCAGGTTGTACAGCTTCCAGCTGTTTCCAGCTGTTTCCAGCAGCCTTCAGTCTGAACAGGAAGTCACAGAAAATCACATCCTGGAAGGTCCGATTCCAATTTAATAAAAGCATAAAACTGATCCCCATGTGTTTCATATCAAACATGAAACATGGTTTTCTTCTTCCACGTTTTTTTCTAGAGATAATTTGGCACAATAGCTGAAACGCTGATGTTCATTTTTTTTTAAACAGACCTTAACTTAGGATGTTACCAAAGTCTTTAGGTTATATATGATTAAAATAAATAAATAAATGGCCCAGATAGCTCAGTTGGTATATGATTCAAATAAATAAATAAATGGCCCAGATAGCTCAGTTGGTAGAGCAGGCGTCCGTATATGGAGGTTAACGCCTCGACGCAGTGGGCCCGGGACTCTGACCTTTGCTGCTTGTCATTCCCTTATATTATACAGTATATTATGTAAATGTCTGGAATGAAATTTTGTAATATCGCGTTTTTTGAGTAGGAGATTGGTGAAACATCGTTTTGGATGCGGCAGTGCGTCTTCTGTCTTCAGAGGGTTAAAAAATAACAATAAAAACTTTATGTAAAACGTCATCGTCATGTTAAGTCGATTCTGAACCAATCAGCTGTTACATCAGCTGAGAGCCAGCTGTTTCCCATCATGCCCTGTGTCTTGCCGTCAGTGGAGGTCATCGTCGCCCACGTGTGCATAACGTCAGAGCAAGTCGGGATCTTCTCGGACTCAAATCTACCCAGCATGCATTGGGCAGCGACCGCCGGTGACCTGGCTCATCTCGAACGAGCCTAATTTGTCCACTTGAGAACAATGACGTTTGAACTCTGGACTTGCACTCATGTTCGTCTTCTTCTACACGTGTTAGAGGTGAAAGTAAGCCTTAGGAAAAGGAATCAGAAATGCTGTTTAATAAATTAGCCGCGTAAATTCCAGTCGTGTCACCAGGCTCCTGGTTAGTTTTTAAATGGTTAGTGTAAATCTGAAAAAAAAAAAAGAAATACAAAAGTACAACAAAGTCAAATTTCTGATCCATTAGGCAACAAAGGCAAATGTGTGATCGCACCCTAAACCGTTCTCATCTGAGAGTAACTCTCACATCGGCCAATTAAAATGCATGCATCAGATTGCGGAAACAAGCCTGGGATTCTTTTAGACTCCATCCTAGCACTCGGCGTCCGTGCTGCCGTTGACCGGGCCGGCACAGAGGGTGGCGTGTGTGTCCCCGACGGGTCCGCTGTGTTCCACTCCGTTAGACTGGACTCGCGCCTCGGTCACATCTCCATCCTCGTCCCCCACACTGTGGAGCACACAGACGCCAAAGGTCAGAGACCCCACCAAATATTGTGTAAGCTGATGGACAGGCCGATCCACCCACAGCCCTTATCTGTTTTATTTGTTGCTATGATATATTTTTGCACTTTCTGTATATCCTTAATACCCTTAAATGTTGTTTCATGTGCTACGTCTTTCTGTCTATGTTCTTTTAATATATGTTTTGTTTGTTTGCAGTATTTGCATTGTCTCGATCGTGCTCTGTTGTGCTCTACATTTGCTTGATAGCTTGGTTTGATTACCACTGGACTGTCTCGCCTCCATGTTGTGTTTTGGCTGGTGAATATGGCAAATGCTCCACCTGTTGATGCAGCCGTTGCTGACCGGAGACCCGGCTGTGTCCTTCTCCGACAGAGAGCTGCAGGACCTCCTTTCCTGCCAGGAACCCACTCTGGACACTTTGCCCGAGTCGGAGCTCTTCCTCCGGGCCACGATGGGCCCCGGTCTCTCCGGGCCAACCCTGGGACCCGCACCCGAGTCCAACGGGACGCTCAGCCCCGCCGGGCCATCGGGATCCTTGCCCGAGTCGCTGCTGGTGCGCCTCCCGTTCAGGCTGTCCAAGGAGGACACGTGACTCATCTGGCCCTCTCGCTCATCTAAAAAGGAGGAGGAAAAAGAAAATGCCATAATGAGTCCTTTCTTCCTTTTTGAAATGAGTTTTCTATGGCAGAGCAACAGCAACAGCAGATTTAAATCTCCAGAAACTCTCTGGTTATCCTGCTTGTGATGCAAACTGACTGCTGAAAACATCTCACTATAAACTGTCAGTTCCTTACATGTGCTCAGATTCACCCATCCCCATTGTAAAAGGAAAGGACATAGTTTAACTAACCAGACTCACTGTTGTGTGAATGTGAATACTTTAGAGATTTGAAATCAAGCAGTCGTGTTTCATTCTGCCCGACGAGGTCAATCAATCGTGGAAAAGCAGATAAATCCATGGCAGCATTAATCTGACCAGGTTACACAGTGGCTGAATCTCACTTCTCTTATTTTGATAGCTCCTTGCTCCTCCGATGAACCGGAAGTTGTTTCTGGCCCCCCTCCTTGAAGGCCGTCTCAAAGCTCTTTTTTTCCTGTTCAGAGGAGCTAAGATGGAGGATGGACGTGAGATATTTGAGGAGCTATGAGCGAGGACACAGAAAGCAGCCTACCCGGAAACCCTTGCAGCTGGAAGTGGGACTTCTCTCTCCCGGCTTCTGAACTGGTTGCAGTTCCACCAGAGTTCCACTTGGGGTGCTCACAGGCGAGTGCAGAATGAATGGGGGTCTATGGAGCTATACCCCTCAAAATCCATTTTTTTTTGTCTAGTAATATGAATGTTGCATTCGAAAGGGGAGGCAAAGAAAATACACATGGGTGGGGCGGCTGTGGCTCAGCAGTAGAGCCTTTGCCTGCCAATTGGAAGGTTGGTGGTTCAATCCCTGGCCCTGCAGTCCCATGTCGAAGTGTCCTTGGGCAAGACACTGAACCCCGAGTTGCCCCCGATGCTGCGCCATCGGAGTGTAGATGTGTGTGAGTGTTTATCTAATGAGCAGGTGGCACCTTGTGCGGCAGCCTCGGCCACAGTGTATGAATGTGTGTGGATGGTGAATGTTTCCTGTATGATGTAAAAAGCGCTTTGAGTAGTCGGTAAGACTAGAAAAGCGCTATATAAATACAGCACATTTACGGCCAGAGATACCGCTTTACGGCAAGCTCTGAGTCACTTCCTTCGTTCTCTCGAAGCATCGACATCACAGCTGACAGGTTAGGCTCTCCCTGTCAATACAGAAACAGGTTTTAAATGTTTTAAAGATGTTCACAAAGACATTCTGGCTCCGTTTTGGATGCCATTAAGCAGGATCTCTGGTCGTAATCAGTCCTTCACTGACCAATCAGCATTCATTAGCAGTATGCTAGCGCGTTATGGGCAACATCGCCTCAACCTGTAAGAAATCTAAACGACATGAGTACTCGTTTCAATCTATAATCCACATTGAACTCGCAAAAACTCCAATCAAATGTGAGATTTCTCAACAACAATCAGGCAAAAGAGACAAATTTAGCCATCTAGCTCCATAGAGTCCCATTCATTTTGCAGTAGACCGCGATCCCCCCCCCCCCCGTGGAACTCTGGTGGAACTGCAACCACATTGGGGTTCGGGGTTGGGTCTCTCTAAAACTTGACTCCGTCTCAACTTTTTGTCGCAGTCCCGCTGCGATTTTGAGTAAGAAGTGAGATCCAGCCAGTGGGTGTTCATTCTGTGGTGCAGTGCTCACTTCTGGACACACACACACACACACACACACACACACACACACACACACACACACACACACACACACACACACACACACACACACACACACACACACACACACACACACACACACACACACACACACACACCAGCTGACTGGTTCTCTCTCACAGCATGACATGGTTTTGTCTCAGCGGGAGTCGAGCCGCTGACGTGTGCAGTGCTGACGCCACATGTTGTGACCATTGACTGACCCAGCAGGGAGGTAATTAACAGCTGGACCTCGTGTGATCCCGCAGATACCGTGGCCTTCATCTCCGGCCTCACCTCAACACACACAGACTGCTTTTAATTTCACTTTGACCTTCTTTATCATAGTGGATTCCTCTGTGACGCTGGTGGTGATGTTATTTCTTTATATGAGGATATTATAAATTTATTGTGTAGTATCGTATGGATCGGTGCATAAACTCCAGTACTTTCTAAAACTGATACCAGCGTTTTAGGTATCGGTACATCTCTAGTTCAGACCGACGCAATGTTTCCCTGCAACGTTCGGTCTCGCCACAACTTGCTTGACTTCTTTGCTATTGTGTCTCATAAAAGTACAGTTTTGAGAATGCCTCGTGTGTTTTTACACCCTAAACTGTGGGAGTCACTGCCACTGGATACTAAAATGGCAAACTTATGGAATTTTGAAGAGAAAATGTACGATTTAATCTCACTTTTAATTTGTCATAATAATGTCATAGCATTAGCTTTGAAGGGATAATCGATGGTTTATATATCTTTTTCCCGACGTGAAGCGCATGACGAATCCACTTTTGCTGGTGTGACGGCAGATAAAAGGGTCCGTGCGCCGCCGCATGGTTCTAAAGGGTTGTATTTAATGTCTTCATCAATCACAGGGGTGTTTTGGGCGTAACATACAATCAACCAATCAGAGTGTCATCACCGTGACGATGCAAATCCGCCATCATAATAGCAATGCGCCCAAGGTACAAGCTCGCCTGGCTTTTAAAGGGAATGGGAGAGGACACTGATTGGTTTATTGTATGTTACCCCTAAAACACACCTATGATTAATCCTGATATATATATATGTATCAGGATTCATCATGCACGATCATGCACGCCACCCCCTGCACATCATCAGCACCCAGAGGAGCCGGTTCAGTGGAAGGCCGCTACTTCCCAAGTCTCGGACCAGCAGACTCAAGGACTCCTTTGTCCCTCATGCCATCAGACTCTACAACTCCTCACTTAGGGGGGAGGAGGATATAGGGCGGAGAGGACCATACATACATACATACATACATACATACATACATTCATACAGACATACATATATACATGCATACATACATACATACATACATACCATACATACACATACATACATACATACATACATACATACATACATACATACATACATGCATACATGCATACATACATACATACATACATACATACATACATGCATTCATACAGTACATATACAGTACATACATACATGCATTCATACATACATACATACATGCATTCATACAGTACATACATACATACATGCATTCATACAGTACACATACATACATGCATACATGCATACATACAGTACATACATACTTAAATTCACACCTGCACTTTTAAATTTTAACACTGGACTTAACACTGACACTTAATAATAATTTATGGTCTTTTCTTTGTTTACTTGACAAATGTTCTTCTTGTTGTTATTATTATTATTATTGTTATTTTGTTGTCTTTATACTGTCTTTTTATCTATTTTTATTTCTTTTTTCTTGCTAAAACTGCTGCTGGAACTTTCAATTTCCTCGCGGGAGTCATCCCAAAAGGATTAATAAAGAGAAGTCTAAGTCTAATATATATGTATTATGTATAAAAATGTTTTATAGGAAGGAGAAAAGAGGTTTTCGATCACAATTCGAGAAAAAAAACATTCCCTGCTGATCCTAGAGAACTCTACATGAAAACTAAAGAATGTAATTTTTGAAGAAACTGCAGTGTGAGTGCTGTTTGTTAAAAGACGCTAAACTGGATCGCTGGCTGGAATTTGGAGCATGACTGACTCAATTTGAGACTTAGCAGGGAGGAAACAAAGTGATATTTATATTATAATCCCAGGGAACTCCACATTAAATGCACCACCTCCCCGGGTGTGTGTACCTCCGGAGCCAGCTTCTCCCGCCTTGTTGCGTCGGCGTCTCAGGATGACCTCCAGCTCGCTGTCCTTCTTCCCCGGAGGCGACGGCCCCGACTCCTGAGAGCCTCGGCTGGGGCTCCGCTTCACCGTCTCCTGGAGCCAAACACAACTGCTTCATTCTTTACTTTCCATGACACAATGAAAACAGTCAAATGAATATGTCTCTTTAATTTCCATATGTCAGTTTCATTAAAACCAACATCTACATTGTTTTACCGTTTGAATTACACCTATATTAGCATAATGATGACTTAAAACAATCTGCATTTTTATGTGTCTCGCATCGAAATCGGCAGAATTTTCCATTTCATTTTCTACAGTTTAAGTGTTGATCTTTTTTTTTCTTCTTTTGGGCATTTTAGGCCTTTATTTTTATAGGACAGCTGAAGACATGAAAAGGGGGGGGGGGATAACATGCAGCAAATGGCCGCAGGTCGGAGTCTAACCCGCGGCCGCTGCGTCGAGGAGTAAACCTCTATATATGGGCGCGCGCTCTACCAGGTGTGCACCCCGGGCGCCCAGGATGTGTGCTTTTAAAATGATGTAGTGTGTCTACGTTGAGAGAGTATTTCCCAATCTTTTGAGAGGGTTATACATGCTTTTATTACAACACGCCTTGATTATTGTAATGCTTTGTATATAGGTGTTAGCCAGGCCGAGTACAACTGGTTCAAAATGCTGCCGCTCGTCTCCTTACTGGGACTCGTAAGCGAGATCACATCGCCCCTGTCCTTGCCTCGCATCACTGGCTCCCAGTTCATTTTAGGATTGATTTTAAGATTTTATTGTTTGTTTTTTAAAGCCCTTCGTGGACTGGCTCCAGTCTACATCACTGATCTGTTGAAGCCACATGCTCCTTCAGGGTCATTAAGGTCTGCAGACCAGTCTCTTCTCGTTGTCCCTAAATCGCGACTCAAGAGTAGAGGTGATCGGGCTTTCTCAGTCGCAGCCCCGAGACTGTGGAATAAACTGCCTCTTCATGTCAGACCGGCCCCCAGCCTTCCGGTTTTTAAATCACGACTAAAAACACATTTCTATTCCCTGGCTTTTAATCCGGCATGAGAACTGTTTGTTGTATTTGTCTGGTGTTGTATTTTGTCTATTTATTGTTTCATGTCAATGTCCAGCACTTTGGTCAACCTGGTTGTTTTTAAATGTGCTTTAGAAATAAAGTTTGATTGATTGATTGAATCGCAGCAGCAGCCCCCACCCCAGAACCACAGCATCGCTACAACCAAGCCGATTAAAAGTCTCTTTACCAGGATGCCCTTCAGTTCCTCCATGGCGCTCTCCTGCGGTTTCTCCTCGAGGATTAGAGGCGGCTGGAAAAACAAAAACACAAATCATTTCCCCTCATGTTGCATTTGTATTTCACACCCCTCTTATTCTATTTTAGCTGTGTTTATATTCTCTTTAACAGATGTTTTCAACTGTTTTTCAACTGCTCTTTTATGGAGATTTGTTTCTCCGATCTTTATATAAAGTGCTCATATTATGCTTTTTGGCTTTTTCCCTTTGCTTTATTGTGTAATATATCATTTTGTGCATGTTATAGGTTTAAAAAGTGAAAAGGCCCAAAGTCCCCCCCCAAAGGGACTTACCCTCTCCAACAGAAAACACTGTTCATACACTGCTTCAAACAACTCTATTGTGGTCCAGTCTTTACCTCCGTGACGAACGTGCGTCACTTTGTTTCACACGTTATAATGCTAACCTAGCTGCTAGCATGGCACGCCCTCATACTCTGCTTCTGACTGGCTAGTAGTCCTTACCTAGGTACTGTCAGGGTCCTCATACTCTGCTTCTGACTGGCTAGTAGTCCTTACCTAGGTACTGTCAGGGCCCTCATACTCTGCTTCTGACTGGCTAGTAGTCCTTACCTAGGTACTGTCAGGGCCCTCATACTCTGCTCCTGACTGGCTAGTAGTCCTTACCTAGGTACTGTCAGGGCCCTCATACTCTGCTTCTGACTGGCTAGTAGTCCTTACCTAGGTACTGTCAGGACCCTCATACTCTGCTTCTGACTGGCTAGTAGTCCTTACCTAGGTACTGTCAGGGCCCTCATACTCTGCTTCTGACTGGCTAGTAGTCCTTACCTAGGTACTGTCAGGACCCTCATACTCTGCTTCTGACTGGCTAGTAGTCCTTACCTAGGTACTGTCAGGGTCCTCATACTCTGCTTCTGACTGGCTAGTAGTCCTTACCTAGGTACTGTCAGGGCCCTCATACCTACTGGCTAGTAGTCCTTACCTAGGTACTGTCAGGGCCCTCATACTCTGCTTCTGACTGGCTAGTAGTCCTTACCTAGGTACTGTCAGGGTCCTCATACTGACTGGCTAGTAGTCCTTACCTAGGTACTGTCAGGACCCTCATACTCTGCTTCTGACTGGCTAGTAGTCCTTACCTAGGTACTGTCAGGGCCCTCATACCTGCTTCTGACTGGCTAGTAGTCCTTACCTAGGTACTGTCAGGGCCCTCATACTCTGCTTCTGACTGGCTAGTAGTCCTTACCTAGGTACTGTCAGGGCCCTCATACTCTGCTTCTGACTGGCTAGTAGTCCTTACCTAGGTACTGTCAGGGCCTCATACTCTGCTTCTGACTGGCTAGTAGTCCTTACCTAGGTACTGTCAGGGCCCTCATACTCTGCTTCTGACTGGCTAGTAGTCCTTACCTAGGTACTGTCAGGGCCCTCATACTCTGCTTCTGACTGGCTAGTAGTCCTTACCTAGGTACTGTCAGGGCCCCTCATACTCTGCTTCTGACTGGCTAGTAGTCCTTACCTAGGTACTGTCAGGGCCCTCATACTCTGCTTCTGACTGGCTAGTAGTCCTTACCTAGGTACTGTCAGGGCCCTCATCCTCTGCTTCTGACTGGCTAGTAGTCCTTACCTAGGTACTGTCAGGGCCCTCATACTCTGCTTCTGACTGGCTAGTAGTCCTTACCTAGGTACTGTCAGGGCCCTCATACTCTGCTTCTGACTGGCTAGTAGTCCTTACCTAGGTACTGTCAGGGCCCTCATACTCTGCTTCTGACTGGCTAGTAGTCCTTACCTAGGTACTGTCAGGGCCCTCATACTCTGCTTCTGACTGGCTAGTAGTCCTTACCTACTGGCTAGTAGTCCTTACCTAGGTACTGTCAGGGCCCTCATACTCTGCTTCTGACTGGCTAGTAGTCCTTACCTAGGTACTGTCAGGGCCCTCCTCACTGGCTAGTAGTCCTTACTGTCTCCTCTGACTGGCTAGTAGTCCTTACCTAGGTACTGTCAGGGCCCTCATACTCTGCTTCTGACTGGCTAGTAGTCCTTACCTAGGTACTGTCAGGACCCTCATACTCTGCTTCTGACTGGCTAGTAGTCCTTACCTAGGTACTGTCAGGGTCCCTCATACTCTGCTTCTGACTGGCTAGTAGTCCTTACCTAGGTACTGTCAGGGCCTCATACTCTGCTTCTGACTGGCTAGTAGTCCTTACCTAGGTACTGTCAGGACCCTCATACTCTGCTTCTGACTGGCTAGTAGTCCTTACCTAGGTACTGTCAGGGCCCTCATACTCTGCTTCTGACTGGCTAGTAGTCCTTACCTAGGTACTGTCAGGGCCCTCATACTCTGCTTCTGACTGGCTAGTAGTCCTTACCTAGGTACTGTCAGGGCCCTCATACTCTGCTTCTGACTGGCTAGTAGTCCTTACCTAGGTACTGTCAGGGCCCTCATACTCTGCTTCTGACTGGCTAGTAGTCCTTACCTAGGTACTGTCAGGGCCCTCATACTCTGCTTCTGACTGGCTAGTAGTCCCTTACCTAGGTACTGTCAGGACCCTCATACTCTGCTTCTGACTGGCTAGTAGTCCTTACCTAGGTACTGTCAGGGCCCTCATACTCTGCTTCTGACTGGCTAGTAGTCCTTACCTAGGTACTGTCAGGGCCCTCACCCTGACAGTCCTTACCTAGGTACTGTCAGGACCCTCATTGCTTCTGACTGGCTAGTAGTCCTTACCTAGGTACTGTCAGGGCCCTCATACTCTGCTCCTGGCTAGTAGTCCTTACCTAGGTACTGTCAGGGCCCTCATACTCTGCTCCTGACTGGCTAGTAGTCCTTACCTAGGTACTGAGCATTTGCAACTTCCATCAAAGATGGAACAGAAGTGAGATGTCTCACTCTGTAGCTAAAACAGAGAGCTCAACACAAAAAGAGGAGCTACAGTTTGTTGCTGCTGTTTTTTTGAAAATTAAACTACATAAACCTATTCTGGTACAATTATAAACCTGAAAATGAGCATAATATGAGCGTTTTCTTTCAATTTGAGAGCATTTCTTAATGATTTCACGTTCGATTTTGTAATAATTTCCTTCAAAACCTTCGCTCTCATTCTCAACTGAAAGGGTTTGCTGAGTGTGTGTGTGTGTGTGTGTGTGTGTGTGTGTGTGTGTGTGTGTGGGGGGGGGGTCAGAAGAAGGGAACCCCCCCCTCCAGGGAACAACAGTGATTGATGCAAACATCAATATACTCACTTTTACTGCTACTCTCTGTGGCAGCACAAAGGAGACATATGGGGGGGAGAGAAGAGAGCAATCAGCCAGAGTGCCTTCAGCCTACAGACAATACGCTGATGACGGCCTCGTCTTTACAGAAGCACGAGGAACGAGTGAAAAGAGGAGAAGAATTACAAAATGGAAGTATTCCTGACACACACACACACACACACGCGTTTTCCTGTAAATGTGTGTGTGTGTGTGTGTGCAGGAGTACTGTCTCACCTGCTTTGACATGTCTAGAAGTGAAGATAGATTATTATCTTTTATTATTCTACAGGAAGAGGAATATTCACCCCGTCTGTCAGGCAGCTGTGAACTTTGACCCTTGACCTCTTTATTTTTGTTGGACGCAGGGTCAAAATAATGAGAGCTTTGGTTCTCTCCGAACACGGTTTGGCTGGAATTTGAGTATTTTAGTCTGAGTAACGTAGAGCTGCAACGATTTATCAAATAATTGTGAATTATTAAATTAATGGCCAACTATTTTTTTTTTTTTTTTTATTTTTATTTTTGACCCAAAACGAGACATTTGAGGACGTCATGTTGGGTTTCGAAAACCATGGCCCAAACTCCACAGTTTGGGCCATTTTCTGCATTTGAGAGACCAAACAACCAGAAAACCATCTCCAGACTAATCGAGGATGGCAGTAATCTCTAGCAGCCAGATTAATGTCAGGAATAACCTAGGCTGTGTGTGAACGTCCCTTTCTTACAGCTGGAGTTTAACGTTTAAACTCAGAACACTTCTACTTTATTATTTTTAAAGATTTGTCGGCAAACATTTTGTCATTTTATTACCGTGCATGATAGATAGATGGATGGATGGATAGAGAGAGAGAGAGGTAGAAAGAGAGAGATAGATAGAGAGAGAGAAAGAGAGATAGATAGATAGAGAGATAGACATAGAGAGAGAGAGAGATATATAGAGAAATAGATCGATCGATAGAGAGAGATAGATAGATAGAGAGATGGAAAGACATTGAGATAGATAGAGAGAGAGAAAGAGAGAGATATAGATAGATAGATAGATAGATAGACATAGAGAGATAGATAGAGAGAAAGAGAGAGAGAGATAGACATAGAGAGAGAGAGAGAGACAGAAAGACATTGAGATAGATAGAGAGAGAGAGAGAGAGAGAGAGATAGATAGAGAGATATATAGACATAGAGAGATAGATAGATAGAGAGAAAGAGAGAGAGAGAGAGAGAGAGATTGACATAGAGAGAGAGAGAGAGAGAGAAGACATTGAATAGATAGAGATAGAGAGAAAGAGAGAGAGAGAGATAGATAGAGAGATATATAGACATAGAGAGATAGATAGATAGATAGAGACAGAAAGAGAGAGGAGATAGAGATAGAGAGAGAGAGAGAGAGAGAGAGATAGATAGAGAGAGAGAGAGAGAGAGAGACAGAAAGACATTGAGATAGATAGAGAGAAAGAGAGAGAGAGATAGATAGATAGAGAGATATATAGACATAGAGAGATAGATAGATAGAGAGAAAGAGAGAGAGAGAGAGAGATAGATAGAGAGATAGATAGACATAGAGAGATAGATAGATAGAGAGAAAGAGAGAGAGATAGATAGATAGATAGATAGATAGATAGATAGACATTTATTGATCTCTAAAATGGGAAATTACAGTGTTGCCGCAGCACAATCAGAGCCACACAGCACAGAATATTAATATAAATGAAATACTAGGATACAATATACATACATACATACAATATACACAATATACATGAAATAATAATAGGAATAAAACACAAGAACCAATATTTGAATATATACAAGTTGAGAATACAAAAATGTGCAACTGCTTAAATAGTATGATAAAATGAAAATAGACCAACTGTGCAGGTTGCACATATAAATGTGGATCCAATATACATACATCTTATGATATGATGATGATGATGATGAAATGATAATCAGGGATGAAACAAGAAACCTTTTTCTAAACACTTAAATGAAATGATCAGAAGACAGCTAACTATGAAACCCAGCTGAGTTAAACCTCTCAGTCTGCTCGTCATCCTCACCTTGCTGTCCTGACTCTTGACGGGCCGCAGGACGACGCCATGTTTGATCCTTTCCATCATTTCGTTCACCGCCTTCGCCTTCACGTCGTCGCCCTCGCCAGCTGGAGAGAGACAGAGAGGAAGCTCAATGTTTCCCAATACAGGGAATAACATCTAATACAGATGTTACATACTAGGTTTAGGTCCCATGAGACAACCGATGCTTCACAATGCATTACGTTACGTCCCTACGGGATTCATTTTAAAAATGACACTCCTATGTAGTTATTTACTTTATTTAATTTCGAGAAAAAAATCAGGAATGACTTAATCTGTGGTACAAGTTTGTGTCCTTATTGCTCATTGCTGTCCCACATGTTCTGTGCTGTGTGACTGATTTTGCTGCTGTAACACTGTAATTTCCCATTTTTTGGGATCAATATTTATCTATCTATCTATCTATCTATCTATCTATCTATCTATCTATCTATCTAGTGACCCACCTCCATCCCCCCACTAGTCAGTGCATTAGGTTATCAGAGTGAGACTAAAACAGGATTTGTTATTAAAAAAAATCAAAACCTAATGATGCAAGTGCTGTGTGGACTTGTGCGCTATCTTCATGTAACGTTGATAGCCAGCCCCAGGCCTACTAATTCAGGTTTAGGCCTAGGCTAAAAGAAAGATATCCTAATTTACAGCGTGTGTATTCGTGTCGGTCGCTGTCTATTTTCTAAGCTTCTGACAATTTTTGACAATGTTTTTTTTAAAGGGCATGTGCCCGTGAGCACCCATGGGGGAAAACCTATGTGTGAGAACATCTGAAACATCTGAGGAGACTCACCTGGCGGCTGCTCGGTCTTCACTGGGGCTTTGGAGCCTTTGGAGGACTTCCTCATGATGGCGATCAGAGAGCTGACAGAGGAACACAAGAACCGAGAGTCATGTCGCACATTTTGTAGGAATGCTGTGAAATGTTTTTTCACACACACAAAAAAAAAAAAAACAACACAAAATCATACAATGAATATATGTTTAGTCACACAGCTTCTTCGGGACTGAGGCTACATGTACAGGACTACGTTTTCATTTTTAAGGAGGAGAGACAAAAACAATCTCCTTCCACACGAGAGTCTTAGCTCCAGTAGCAGAACTAATCTCTGTTTATGAGATATCACATGACCATTCACACACACACACACACACACACACACACACACACACACACACACACACACACACACACACACACACACACACACACACACTGTGTAAACAGGAAGCAGATTGTCTGATGTTGCTGTCACTCCCCGATGTGAGTTGAGTGCACATTTGAGTCGCGCATGCTCAGATTTAAACAGTTTACAACATAACATGTCATACTGAAATTTGTGAAATCCATGAAATAATAAACTTTGATGGGAATCATTTCAAAAATGTTGTAGCTATCTGTGGTTGTTTGGTTGCTAACGTTAGCTCAAAACGCAATTCACCTGACAGCCTTTGCTGTGTTGCTAGCTTGTAGCTAAGCTACACTGATGACTGACGTGCGTCATCGTTTCTAAAGGTCTCCGTTTTGGCACGTCTACACTGCAAAGCAGTCTCGGATTTTTCAAACAAAAACGGGGGCAGCAGTGTTTCCAAACGGCTCGGTTTTAGAGACTCGGAAACGTCGGAGTAGTGCGGATGCGACGCCTAAACGTCCCGAAAGGTATTTGTTTTTAAACTGAAACGTAGTAGTGTAGATGCAGCATGGTAGCGTTCCAGGCAAAGTCACGACAAAACATTTTACCTAGCGTTAGCTAGCATTAGCTAGCATTAGTTAGCATTAGTTAGCGTTACCTAGCGCTAGCTGGTAACATATTTTGGGCTTGATCTAATGAACATAACCTGTAATAGTACACAGTCATATGTGTATTGTTTTGATTACAATGTGCAAAATCACCGGCGTCTGGGGTCGCCATTGTTGTTTATGTGTGTGTGACGGCAAAAACTAACTGGGAGTACAGCGATCTGGTACGAGTTTACGGGTAGTAAGTTATGGGTTCGACCGGCGGTCCAGGGTGATTTCACGGGCAGAAGGTTGGGAAAACGCGAGTTTCGGATCGCCTGGAACGCAGCAAAACTATCATAGACTTGAACGGTAGGATCTCGATCTCGCCATTCGCAGTTTCACGAGTATGGTGAGCGTTTTCATAGTAACAGCAAGTTGGACCTATCAGAGACGTCGCTGTTACGCTTAGGATTGTGGGTAGTGTAGTATTCATCCATAAGATTGCGAATAAAACAGGTTTTTCTTAACCCTTGTGTTGTCTTCCCACGAAAAAGTTTTTCCCCTTATCTCAATGTTTTGTTGCTTTTTACAAAGTTTTTTTATGAAGTTTTTGTATTTTTAATTTTTTTTTTTCATCGATTTTGCCGCTCTTTCCAACATTTTTCACCCGTATTTCGACTTCATTTATTTCGGATATAAAAAAAAACTTTGAAAACGGATCAAATTTGACCCGGAGACAACATGAGGGTTAAAATAATCAACAAGGTTGATTTCATACAGACAGGAACAGAAAACTTCGTTTTACAATCTCGTAGCTCGTGGTCAGTCTACCTTGGTGATTTGGTGATTTGGTGGTTTAGACATTACGGCTGATAATCAGCCTCCTTATGGAATAAATCAACGGGTTTTTACTCCCGTAACCACACTGTTGAGCTCTATAAGTGTAAAATAAATGTAAATAAATGTAAATGGCAGCGCCTATATCCGGGAAAATTTGGACTTCACATTTTTACAGTGGGAGGAAGCAGAGACGCGTTGTTTGTCTTTATATACAGTCTGTGTTTCAGACGCTCAAAATAAAAGTGCAGACAGTAAATATAGTGCAGTGTGCAGTAAATAGAGGGGTTTCAGACACAGGGTGTGATCACTGCACACTGACTCAGCTTCAGCGTCTGCTCCCCTGCGTGGTAGTAACCGAGGTGCAGCAATCACAGAGCACGTGGGTTTCCTTTCCTCACCTGAGGGGGTTGCATCTCGAGGGGGGAGGTGGGGGCGGGGGTGGAGGGGGAGGAGGAGGTGGAGGGGGTGGCTGCGGGGGAGGGACGGGGGGCGGGGCAAGCCCAGGTTCAGGGGGAGGGGGCTCCGTGCTGGGAGCCGCTGCGGCCTTTTCCTGGCTCTCCTGGAGCTCTTGGACTGTGGAGAGGAGGGAAGACAATGGAGGCAGTTAGTTAAGCTGCAGATGGTTTAGGTACTGCTGTGTCATGATATCTAACTTTTATCTTATTTAGATTATATTTTATTTAGCGGAGTTATATTGTGGAACAAACTAAATGAGAACCTAAAGCAATGCCCAAACATATTCCTTTTCAAAAAAATGTACAAAGAAATTATTTGCAGAAGGTATAGAGAAGAACTGTAGAAAGTTTTGTTTGTGTTTTTATATATATATATATATATATATATATATATATATATATATATATATATATATATATATATATATATATATATATATATATATATATGAGGGTATATGTGTATATATATGAGGCTATATGTGTATATATATATATATGTTTGTATATGAGTAGGTATGTGTATATATATGGATATATATAGCAACATAATTATAAATATTGTAAATTGAAGGAATGCAAGAATTACATAGGTAGGAGTACATAAGTTTTACTTCTTCCTACTCCTTTTCTCACATGTGATAGAGGAATGTTAACACAGGAAAGAAGGGTACCTTGGTTGTTTTTCTCTCCAATGTTTTTTAAACACTGTTTTATTGTTTCCTTTTGTTATTATTATTTTTTTTTTGGGGGTTTTATTTGTATATACTTTTCTCTTGCATGTTCGAAATAAAGATATCAATTCAATTCAAATTCAATTCCTTCAAACCTTAGTCCAAGTTTATAAAAGTATCTTATCAGGGTTTTTGCAGGTTTCACCAAGTCAAATTTTTGTAACCCTTGTGTTGTCTTCCCATCAACCATCATCTTTTTGTGCTTTTCCCAATGTTTTTGCGTTTTTTTTTCTACACTTTTTAGGTTTTTTCAAATTCATAGCCAATAAATTTAAACATTATTTTTAAAAATGTCATGACATTATACAAAAACAATTAATTTCTTGTTTTTTTCAGCTTATTGGCTTTTTTTTGCGTCATTTTTCCCGAGATTTTGGTCACTTTTTTAAGAATGCTATACAATTCAATAACAACCAAACAACAACAACCAAAATTCAATGAAAGTAATCATTCATTTTACCTGAAGAACATTGTATGGCATTCATGTTATTTTTAGGCAATATTGTCGAAAGAAAGCTGATGAAGTTCCTGATATTAAAAATTTAAAAAAGAATGAGTCAAATTTGACCCGAGGACAACACAAGGGTTAAGACCATTATAAATGATATACCGTATATTGTGACATAAAAAATGAAATATGTGAGATGTCAGCGTGCGGAAACATTATCTGAAACAGTTATTCCTCATTGGTGTTAAGAACCTTTGTCTAGATTGGCTGCAATATAAGTTGCATGTAAGTCTAATTTGTAGTCGTAGTAGAGCAAATTATAACTATGACTAGCGAGAGAAAACACTACAACACCACAGAATAAAAAAATAACATTGCAAAGCGCTGCAGAAACATTTCAATGAGCATTAGAGGCAGGGATTATCTATAAATAGAATTGAGTTAAGTGGTGTGTAGATGAGTTTAGTAGTCTGATAGCAGCCGGCTAAAAGCCGTTTTTGAGTCTTCCAGATTACACGATTGGAGAATACAGCCGTGATGTTTTAATGTTTCATATTTAGTGTCCATAGCGCCATCTCATGTCAAGTTCGGTTTCTGTGTTTCGGTGGGTTGACAGAAATTCACGCCGTCTCCTTTTTCCCCACCCGGTAGTGATCAATTACAGCTAAAAAAAACTAAACATAATCATTTCAGGTTATTTTGAATAGTTTTTTTAACCTGGCTTTATAGTTTGAGTTGGACTGTGGAGAGGAAAACAAAGAGATGCTCAGAGATCTAATGCTGGAAACCCTCTAACCTGTTGCATTATTAAAAATATTAATGCTGTCGTTAAGAATTCACCCCAAAGCAGTTACATAGAGGCATAAAAAGTGCTTTCTTTAGTGCAGAGGGTGATGCAGAGATGCCTAAAGCCGCTTACACATGACAGGCGGCAAAACCGCTTTGCACCGGCCGCTCCATTGATTTCCTATAATTTATTTATAATATATTTATGAGAAGAGCCCTGGGGAGAGCTCAGATTCGCCGCTTTGTGATGCGCTCAAAGTTCAAATTATTTGAACTTTGACCTAGTTGCTGCTGACCTCTCGAAAGCGCAACCTATGAGATATGTGCAGCATGTCGTTACCTAGCAACGGGAAATAGCTTCCTTGCTTTAAAGCAGTGGTTCCCAAACCTTTTCAGCTCAAGACCCAAAAAAGAAATTTGGTGTCTCCCCGGGACCCAAATTTACAAAAACACACCATGAATCATTGTAACATCTACATTTTTAAACTGTGGACAAAAGACTACACAAACTATGAATTTAAATGCATGTGAAGTATATTTATTCCATTATAACGATGCCTTCAGCGCTGCTCGGTTCCCTTTGAATGCCTGATAGATAACAGGGAGAATCATTAAAAACGACCTCTCTCACCTGTTCACGTTACAGTAGTCTCACACGCTCGAGTCACACAAACACAACACCCATGGTACTGACTCTTCCATCGTCAAAAAACAACGTCAAATACGCACTTTGCTGCCTAAACCACATCAGTAACAAGCCCGCCAGACGGACAACAGCGGCTAACAACGACATGTTAGCTAGCTAGCAACGCCGTCACAAATTAACTGACACAAAAATATTATTTAAAATGCTAATGTACCCCACAGCATCTGAGCTGAACAGACCAGTGTAGCAAAAAGGAACGCTCATTCACATAAGATTGATATGCATTTCACTCTGCCAATTGGCGACCCAATAAAACGGGTCTGTGACCCATTTTGGGTCCCGATCCTAAGTTTGGGAAACATTGCTTTAAAGGAACAAGCCTAGCCCAGCACAGATCCTGGAGGTAACCGGCTCCAACTAACCTACCGCTCCCAATAGGTGACAAAATAACGCCAACATGTTCCTATTTACATGTTGTGATTCTATAGTCACAGCGTGTACAAATAACAAGGTCACATGTCACACAGCCATCTTCTAACTTCTCTGACTATTCTAATCACAACATGTTGGCGTTATTTTGTCACCTATTTGGAGCAGTAGGCTAGATGATTACGACACGCACTGTTAGAGATTTTACTTTGCTACTAATGCTCAAAGTGTTTATACTGCTTTATGTTACAGACCTAATTGTGTTTTCATTTGTGAACTTTGCCTTTCCTTGTACATGTACATTGGATGTAGCTGGCTTAACAGCAGGTTTCCTTATTTGCTTACTTCCTATTGTGTGAGTGTCTATGCCCTCTTGATTGAATTGATTTAATTGATCACCTCTGTGTTGTATGTGTGTATGTTCTTTTGAACTCAAATGTCATCCTATTGCCTTGTGTAGTGTGCGGTTATAGGTCGCACACGTTTCTGCATACATCGGGTAAAACTTACTTCGCTCGTACTATAAAAAGGCTGCACTGAAGGAGAATGTTAGAGTTGGTCTGGAGATTGTCAGGGGTGACACTCAACAGCTCTCCTTGCAGCAAGTAAAACTTGTCGTGTCTCCTGTCTTCTGTGGATTACTGGAAAAGTCTTGGTTACGAACCTGTTGGTAACTGTCAAAGTACCCAACACGCACGGAGATGAGAAGGGTATGTATGGATTTATCTAACTCTGGGGGACATGGAGAATAAGCTAAAGTCCCAATAAGTTGGCGTGTTCCTACACATGATACGTGATTTACGTACCGCTAGGTAGGGCACAGAGCAACAAGCATATCATGTAAATGTAAATGTGCTGTATTTATATAGCGCTCTTCTAGTCTTAACGACTACTCAAAGCGCTTTTACATCATACAGGAACCATTCACCATTCACACACCGTGGCCGAGGCTGCCGCACAAGGCTCATCAGATACACACTTACACACATCTACACAACTCAGGGTTCAGTGTCTTGCCCAAGGACACTTCAACATGGGACTGCAGGGCCAGGGATTGAACCTCCAACCTTCCAATTGGCAGGCAGCCGCTCTACCGCTGAGCCACAGCCGCCCACCGTGTAGGCGGTTTAAAGCCACAGCTGTGAAAATGGCCTTGCATGTTTTTTCTAGTGCCAATATTTCTTTTACATTTCGATGTTTGGTTGTTAATTGATGGTTAGGCCTGATCTGTTTGTTGTGTTGTTTTTGAAATGTACTTTATTGTGGAATAAAAAAAGAAAGAAAGTAAATTTAAAAAACAACACTCTGCTTTTTAGCTCCTTAAGTGCTCTGTTGTGTGTGTGTGTGTGTGTGTGTGTGTGTGTGAGTGTATGTGTGTGTGTGAGTGTGTGTGTGTGTGTGTGTGCGCGTCTCCACCTCTGTTCTCCAGCTCCTCGTTCTTCTTCTCTGCCTGCTCCACTCGTCCCTCCACCTCCTTCTTGGCCTCCTCCAGCAGCTCCAGCTGCCTCTGCAGCGCCTCCAGCTGCTGCTTCACACAGCTCTGCTCCAGCTGGGCCTCTAGGCTCGCCACCTACCCACACACACACACACACACACACACACACACACCACACGCACACGCTCTGCTGCCAGCTGGGCCTCTAGGCACCTACCCACACACACACACGCACACACACACACACACACACACACACACACACACACACACACACACACACACACACACACACACACACAATTACGAATCTTTATAGACATGTCTACCTATCTTGTAGCAGAGAACAAACAAGAATTTGTTTTTATTCTTACATCATTTTTTTTTTATTTTTTATTATTTGAATCTTAGCCGTAAAGTGGCTTTAATGAACCAAGGATCAAATGCTGAATCTGAGGCTGCTCTTGGCTTTACGGCCCTTTATTTATCAGCTTAACCCTTGTGTTGTCCTTTGGGTCCCAGAAACCCTCCTGTATTGAAGCGTGTTTTTCTGCTACCCTGGGCTACACAAGGGTTAAGAAACAGATATTTAGTTTACTACCACTAACTTTGCTAAAAAAAATAGTTCATATCACCTTAAAAAAAGCAAGTTTTTAAGACAATCTAGATCATGCAACAAGGCAGCCCTGCTTGGTTCTTTCAGGGAATGATTGCAAAGATTTACAAAGAATATCTCAACATGTCCTCTCTAAGTGGGACGTTTTGGGGATTGACTGGTGGGGATTGACTGGTGGGGATTGACTGGTGGGGATTGATTGGTGGGGATTGACTGGTGGGGATTGACTGGTGGGGATTGACTGGTGGGGATTGACTGGTGGGGATTGACTGGTGGGGATTGACTGGTGGGGATTGACTGGTGGGGATTGACTGGTGGGGATTGATTGGTGGGGATTGATTGGTGGGGATTGACTGGTGGGGATTGCTGTGGATGAAGTACACACAGAGATACACTGGTAAGCGCTATAATAATAAAATACTTCATTAATCCCGCAAGGGAAATTACAATGTAATGAGGTTTAACCATGCATCCATCTCATGTAAATAGCTCATGTTAATGTATTGTGTCGACAGTCAACTTCATTTAATATTCTATGTGCTGTTTTCTTTTGCGGCGTGCAAATGTTCCACCACTAGCAGCAACGGAGCAATCCCGGAAATGAAACATCGTTGATATGGACTGACTTTCTGCTGATGCTGCAGACGCTCCTCCTCCAGCGTTTTGGTGACGGCGCCGACGTCCTCCAGAGCTTTCAGAAGCTGAACGCTGGGCTCAGCACTCTGCAGCAGCAGCATACTCTGCCTGTTGGCCTCCTTCTGTTTCACCAGCATCTGCAGGAGGAGGAAGAGGAGGAGGACAGAAAGAGAGAACGGCAGGGAGAGCAGAAGAAGAAGGCCAAAAGAAAACAAGGGAGTAGGACAGAAGGAGAGGAGGGGAAAGATTTTAGTTTTTTTTTCCATCAATCTGTTTCACTCCTGCAGGCTCTTTTTCACTTTTCAGGTCAGTAAACACCAGATTTCTTTTGGTTATTAACACACACATCAATTAGCAACACAACAATGCAGGTCAGCGTTCATCACAGCAGCAGCATCACTTCCCAGCTGTTTAAATTCATCAGAATGGAGGACTGCGGAGAATCAAAGTCGCAAAATGTAGATTATGCATAATGTGGGGATTACAACAAGTCCTCTAGACCATACAACGAAATAGGTTGGTTATTCCTAATTGCTAATACCACAGCACATAGATTGGCGGCCCTAGCGGTTGCAGGAAATTCGACACAGGAGCGTTGTCCGTCCGTATCACATTGGAATGGTTGCAGCTTGATGAGGTTTAGGCACAAAAATTACTTAGTTAAGTTTAGAAAAAGAACACGGTTTGGGTTCAAATCAGACGCTACCAATCAGACGCTACCAATCAGACGCTACCAATCAGACGCAACCACTTCTGGTTACGTAAAGCAGAACATGACGAAGCTCTGTTTGTTCTATAAAAAAACTGCTTTTATTTACAAATGCGAAAAGAACCCCAGTTTCCGGGGCTATATATATATATATATATATATATATATATATATATATATATATATATATATATATATATATATAGTTCTATATACATACAGTACATACAGTACATACATACATACATATATGTTTACTTCCATGATAAATTGTTTTTCTCGGATAGAGGGATGTTTTTTTAAATATAAAAATGAATTAATGAAAGTAGCTGTGTCTGCTTGATGTGCAACTGTTTGCTAACGTGCTAGCTAACAACCTTTTAAACATATGATCAGTTACTAGCTAATTAGGCCGTTGATGAATGAAGCAAAAAACTCTGCGTCTGTTTGAATCAGCACGCTACAAAAACGTAAAAAAAGCCTTTATGTCTTGGAAAAGTAACCTTTATCTGGCCAACGGTGCTTGGAGCACCAATCCTACATTTCCAATGAACATTATGTTGTGACGACCGTTGGCTAGTGCTGCGTTCTAGACACAATTTTTAGCCCGTAAGTTACGACTTCAAGTCACGACTCACGACCTGCTAGCGCTCTAGGCAAAGTCAAGACAAACCCTCAGTTTCGATCGATACCAGCGATTTCTACTCGCGACATATTTTGGGCTATATTTAATAAACATAACCCGTAGTAGTACACAATCGTATGTGTATTGTTTGATTACAATGTGCAGAATTACTTTACGTTGCCTATTTATGTCTATTTATTTGTATTTCGATCGTTTCTTTACCTCGTGTGCATACGTCTCAGCTTGGACTCTCAGGCTCTGCTCCAAGTCGAGCTGCTCCTTCATCCCGTCGTACTCCTGCGCCGCCATCACGGAGACTACAGAGGCAGAGAGACACACTACATCAGGCTGAACAAAGACATTTATATTATTAGCAGTTTTTTCATGTACATTGATATATTTTATTTAACCTTTATTCCGTGTTGTCCCTGGCTTTGTGGAAGACTTAGGTTTATTTACATTTACTTATTTACATTCAGCCATACCTTCTGCTCATTGTCTGTTGTTTGCCTGTTTGTTTGTGTGTTTACTTGTGTGTTTGTTTGTTTTGCTTTTATTGTAGAAAATGCTGCTGTAATAAGGGAATTTCCCTGCTGTGGGATTTAAAAAAGTATAATCTAATCTAATCTAATCTAGGTGCGCGTATCTGGCAGGGGGTTTAGCCGTCCTTCCTCAGAAAAATGTCAATTTTGTCTCTTTGTGTGGTTTGGAATCTCTTTGTAGTCATGTGTGTCTCTTATTGGTCATTTATGTTTTCTTTGAGGTTGTTCTGGGTCTCTGTGTTCATTAAGTGTGGGTTTGTGTCCCTTTGTGGTAGTTTTGCTACCTTATTACATTATTATACATTATTTAGGACTGGTATTATCACGATATGTGTGTCTGAAACTTTGGAAAAGCTATGGCAGACAATACACAGATACCCCTCAAGAAACTTAAAGACAAAACCTTGCTAAAGAAGTCCATCTACAGTCATTAGATCTGAGGAAAGACTTTTAGTTATAATCATCCGGTGGTACCCAAAACAACAACAAAAATCCCCAGTGCGTTGAGTCATTACACACAATAACATATAGCACACCTAATACATGTTGATAGAAATGTTGTGACTTGAATTTTGCCATTGGCAGATAAAAAAATGGTGATTTAGAGTTTGCCATTGTTGTTCTTTCACATGTCATGCAAGTCCGCCATTTGCTTGGATTTGAGTTAAACATGTGGTGGCTCATTACCGGGGTGAAGAGGCCGGCTGAAACAAGCAACCGACAAAAAGATGAGGATGATTCAAAGAAAAGTAAAAGAAGACGTTTTGTTACCAAGTGGACAGTTGGCGACTATGGCAAGGTTGGTGAGGTGCTGATTTACGACAGCAGCACAAAACAAATGCATTGCTGTGACGGTCGTGTGTTTGGCTCAGAGAAAGATGGGGAGGTAGAGGAGTGTGTCTGCTCTTTGTTGTGGACTCAGAGGAGCAGTCCGTATATGATAACTGTCTCTGACAGGGGAAATCATTAAATAAAAAGATTTAAAAAATATGTTTGATAAAAGTCATTAATTATATTGATTCTGTTAATTACTTGACAGCACTAAAAAGTGTATTCTTAATAAGTTTAAGAACAATGCTTGTGCATTTAATGTGTCCACAGTGTCTGGTGACCATAAAAGCTAATTTCAGTCCCTGCTAACACAACATGCTAAACTAAAATAAGGTTGTATGTTTCATAGTTCATGTTCGTTTTGAACCATCAACACAACTTGTTGTGATGTTGGTTTGAGCCTTTCTATCTCTCACTCCGCGATATAAGTTGAGTACAGATGTGAGTCGTGCATGCGTCACTTTGCGACAAGTAGCCTGCAAGATGCTAACGAGAGACTTCTGTAATGTCGATACGATAAAAATAGACCTACTTAACAAAGTTGGTTCACTGCTGGCTACAAGTTAGCATCAAACACAACAAAAGCTGTCAGTTGAATGGCGTTTTGAGCTAACGTTAGCAATCAAACTATCATAGATACAGTAGCTAAAACGTTTTTGAAATGATTCCCATCTCCTGTTATTCTTTGTAATGAGACAAGTTTATTATTTCATGGATTTAACAAATTTCAATACGACATGTGATGCCGTAAACCGATTAAATCTGAGAGGTACGACTCAAATCTGCACTCGACTCACATGGGGGGGGGACACTATCAGCGTGTAAACACTTCCCAAAAGTTTCTGCCGTGTTGTGACTCACCTCTGTTAAATCTCTTGATGGTTTTACTTTGTTTCTCATTAGTTTCACGTAGCTCCTTCATCTCGGCCTGACCTTTTTCTGACTGCAAACAGTGAAAGAGAATTCAACAAATAAAAGTCAAGATCTACAACATTCAAAGAAATATTCGGGTTTTTCCTTTTGCTTTTTTAACGGAGGACGACTCACAGCCTGGTATCTGTCACAGACTAGAAGCTGAGATATTTTCTGACATAAAAACAACAACTCTTAGCAGAAAGAACATGCAGAGCAGCAGGTTGATACTGATTGGTACTCAAAGCCACGATACGTGAAAAGGTGTGATTTAACATCAATGTTAGCACAACAGTAAAGCAGCTAGACTAGCAAAGCGCTTACGACGAGTCACTGAAGTGCCAATAATTGCCTTTAATAACGGTTGCCAACAAATAAAAGTTATAATCATACTGTATTCATACTGTAAAAAAAAAAAGCAACAGAGACAATTTCTAGTCCCTCCTTGTTCAGTCACCTAGCTAACTAATGTTAAGCTAATGTTAGTTTTGTTGAGATCGCTGGAATTCCCAAAACTGTATAAATACCACACATATTTTGTTAGCTCAATCGTTTTATAACTAATATATCTGCTGAAAAGAATATCGGTAACACTTTACTTGAAGGTATCTACATAAGAGTGTCATGATACTGTCATGAACACATGACACTGTCATGAGACTGTCATGAACACATGACACTGTCATGAGACTGTCATGAACACATGACACTGTCATGACACTGTCATGAACACATGACACTGTCATGACACTGTCATGAACACATGAGACTGTCATGAACACATGACACTGTCATGAGACTGTCATGAACACATGACACTGTCATGAACACATGACACTGTCATGAGACTGTCATGAACACATGACACTGTCATGAGACTGTCATGAACACATGACACTGTCATGAGACTGTCATGAACACATGACACTGTCATGAGACTGTTATGAACACATGACAGTGTCAAGACACTGTCATGAACACATGACACTGTCATGAGACTGTTATGAACACATGACACTGTCATGACACTGTCATGACAGTGTCATGAACACATGACACTGTCAGGAACACATGACACTGTCATGAACACATGACACTGTCATGACACATGAACCCTAACCCTAACTTGTCATGACAAAACCAAAAGACACTTACTAAAAAAAGCATTATGTCATAAACATTTAAGACTTGTTTATGTTTATGACACGTTCATGACAGTGTCATGTCACTCTTATGTACATACCTTCAAGTAAAGTGTAACCAACATTTCTATCAATAGATTTAGCTCCTGTGTGTCCGTATACAGTAAGTTGTTTAACCTGATGAATCTCTTTATATAAATATGTTGGAGAGCTGTGTTCCTCTGTGGTTCCTGATTTATTTGAATGGATATCACAGTTTTTGATTTAACTATGTAAATCTTCACCATATGGCGATGATATATTATTTATGGTGTGCCGTCATGCTGATTTGAGCACGTTCTAAATGTGTAGTTGACCGATCAACTTGCCTGGTCGGATCTACTTGTCGGATCTACTTTCTGTATAATTGTCCTTCCTCACCTGTGCAGTCAGCTCTTCTATCCGCCTCTGCTGCTCATGAATCTGACACACAAAGTTCTTCTTCTCCTCCAGTAAGGTGTTCACCATCGCCCTCAGATCTGACACAACACAGATGAAAAGTCCAGAGGTATGCGGTTAAGTTTATTTCTTAAATGTAGAAATGTTCCGATAGCAATATCAGTTCCTGACAAGCCTCCCATACCGCCTAAAATGCTGGTATCAGTAGGTATCGGAGTTTTTGCCCCAATCCGATTCCATGTAATTTAGCCCAGAAGAAAATAAAAAAAAAAAAAAATTGTTTATTTATGCTCTTTTCCATTATGACTGACTGTCAAACTGGATGGTAAAAGATAGTTGATGGCATTCATTGTTTGTATTTGTTCATATGTCAAAACAAGTTTATCAACAATGATAGCAATCATATCACATCTATACAGGGATATTGGTAATTTGTATTTTTTAACATACTGGTATCAGATGGGTACTCGGTATGGTATCATTTCCTGTGCTAAGGCTGGGAAATAAAAATAAAATAAAAAATAAATCTTTTTCTATGTGTCCCCCTTTTTCCCTCCCCCTCATCTCCCTCTGGCATTTGCCCTTCTCATTTCCTGTGCTCTGGGATTTCACCCTCTCATCTCCCCTTCTCATTCTCCCTGCTCTGGCATTCCCCCCTCTCATTCCCCCTGCTCTGGCATTTCCCCCTCTCATTCTCCCTGCTCTGGCATTTCCCCCTCTCATTCTCCCTGCTCTGGCATTCCCCCTCTCATTCTCCCTGCTCTGGCATTTCCCCTGCTCCCTCTCATTCCCCCTGCTCTGGCATTTGCCCCTTCTCATTTCCCCCTGCTCTGGGTTTTCTCATTCCCCCTGCTTGGTGTTTCCCCCCCTCTCATTCCCCCCCCTGCTCTGGCATTTCCCCCTCTCATTCTCCCTGCTCTGTCATTTCCCCCTCTCATTCCCCCTGCTCTGGCGTTTCCCTCTCATTCCCCCTGCTCTGGCGTTTCCCCCTCTCATTCCCCCTGCTCTGGCGTTTCCCCTCTCATTCCCCTGCTCTGTCATTCCCCCCTCTCATTCTCCCTGCTCTGTCATTCCCCCCTCTCATTCTCCCTGCTCTGTCATTTCTCATTCCCCCTGCTCTGTCATTCCCCCCTCTCATTCTCCCTGCTCTGTCATTCCCCCCTCTCATTCTCCCTGCTCTGGGATTTCTGAGCCCCTAAACCGGAGACTTTTGAAAATCCTTCGGTTTTGGTTTGGAATCTGAGGGGTTGTGACTGCAAAACGAGACCTTTGGCAACAACGACACCGCCGCCAATATTTTTCCGCTTTATTGAGTCATGGCATCTCGTTCGCTGAGAACAAGCTACTAACGTTACCATAGCAACTGCCCGCAACAGGCGGAGTATACACGCGGCTTACTGTTTACATGCTTGCATGCACGCAGTGTACCAGAATGTTGATGAGATGTGCTGTTTGCACGTGTTAGTTTCAACTGAGTTAGTTGTTCTTCTACAGGAGCCAAAAACACAGAGATCGCTTTTGATCGCTCAAAACTCTGCTTAAAAAACCAAAAACGTAGCAATGTACAGGTAGCGTAAATACTGCACGATAAATCAAGCGCCCTATATAGGAAATGTTCTTCCTCTCTGGAGCAGATGAAAATCTCTAGCGAACTAAATGCTCCTGCAGCAGGGACTTAGTTCACCATGTTGTTGAACATCATTGTGCGTGTTGTACCTTTAACCTGCTGTTGGTACTGTGTGAAGGTGTCGGGGCCGCCGTTGGGGCTGCCGTCGGCCGTGTCTGCGTCGGCGTCGGCCTCCAGAGCGATGCAGTCGGAGATGCTGGGAAGCAGCTCGTCCAAACACGGACGGGACGACAGGCTCAGGTACTTGAACTTCCTGTTCTCACAGTTCAGCTGCGGGTCAAAGTTCACACAGGGCAATGACAAATTAAATAAATAACAATACATGATCAAAAAAGTGTTCTTCTCCTTGATGAAACAGCAGAATGGAAGTGACATAAAATGTCGTACAGCTTATTCTCGTCCTCCCGGGTCAGATTGGAAAATTACCACTTCTTTGGTGTTTTTAAATGTTTTTTTGTCAACGTTTTTGGATCTTTTTTTTTCCATTTAAAAAAAATGAAATATATTTTTACTACCACTAGTATACAGATTTATACAGATTTTTGGAATTCATGGTCAAAAACCCTCATTTATATGAAATTATGAATTATTTTGACTTGTTAAGATCAGAGGAACATAGAAATAAATTATGAACCTACCTGTTGTATCTACCTCTGGACATTGTTTATATTTGAATTTAAGCAAAAAGGTCTGCATCCACTGCAGCTACAGACGAGTAATTGTCCCTGTGCAGAGTCATCCTGACTCAGCTGTTCACTCCATTCATGTGTGTGTGTGTGTGTGTGTGTGTGTGTGTGTGTGTGTGTGTGTGTGAGAGAGAGTGAGAGAGAGAGTGAGAGAGAGTGCGTGCGTGAGACTGTATGGATGAGTGTGTGACTGTGAGAGAATGTGAGTGTGTGATTGACTGTGTGTGCGTGCGTGTGTGTGTGTGTGTGTGTGTGTGTGTGTGTGTGTGTGTGTGTGTGTGTGTGTGTGTGTGTGTGTGACCTTTGTGGCCAGGGCTTCTGCATTCTCCCGGCACGACTTCTCGATCTCCAGCTGAGTCTGCAGAACGCTCACCTCCTCAATCACCATCTGAGACACTGAGGGGACGACACACACACACACACACACACACACACACACACACACACACACACAGAGTTTTAGAGTAACACAATACATTGTATCAAGATCTCAAAATGATGTCCCATGGATCAGTACAACATATTATTATTGTTTTGCCGCTTGTTTTTTCCAGGAATTGAAGAAAAACGCTACATTGAAGACCTTTTATTGAGTTATTTACCTCCTACTGTACGTAAATAGTGAAACAGTGACAGGGCTTGTCTGACTTGTATGACTCATACAATAATAACCAGACAAAATCGCCCTGTCACTGTTTCAATATTTGTAAAACCCACAGACAGGCGTAAAGGCCAATGATTAAAATAATTATAATGACAAAGTATGGAGATAAATTGTTTCTGCCCGACAGCGTCAACATCAGCTATAGACCTTTCAAAGGATAAAGTTCCTGTTTAACCTAATGTACATTCCTAAAAAGTAAAAAAACATCTGTGAGAGGTATTGACGGACGCTTTATTGACAATATTCAAAAATATTTATAAAATAGTACAACATCAGACCTAAGTCAGGATGGAGCAATAAAATACTGTTGTTGCAGTTGTGATAAAATGTAGAAGAAAATGAAATAGGGTCTTAAATCTGCTAAGTTGGATTATATCAGCAAACAATTGAGAAAATACTTTTCAAGATGCAAACAAATTATCAACAAAGTATCCTAGGCACCCAAAAAAAATCCTTCCATAAAAGACGACGTCTGTTTGAAATCGTTGGAGGTTCAACAAGGAAAAGATAGAAACTGCTGCTTTTTATTCAACAGGAGAAAATGCAGACGTCATTAGTCAATGTTGAATAATATTTAATTATTAATAATACCTGGAAGGCAGAGCTGTAGTCAAGACCACCTTAGTCGAGTCCAAGACCAAGACTAGTCGAGTCTAATTCAAGACTGAATCCAAAGAGGTTTGAGTCCAAGACAAGACCGAGTCCAAGACAAGACCGAGAGGTTTGAGTCCAAGACAAGACCGAGTCCAAGACAAGACCGAGTCTAAAGAGTTTTGAGTCCAAGACAAGACCGAGTCCAAAGAGGTTTGAGTCCAAGACAAGACCGAGTCAAGACAGAGTTTGAGTCCAAGACAAGACCGAGTCAAGACAAGACCGAGTTTTGAGTCCAAGACAAGACCGAGTCCAAAGAGGTTTGAATCCAAGACAAGACCGAGTCCAAAGAGGTTTGAATCCAAGACAAGACCGACTCCAGGACAGAATAAAGGTCTTATGCATGACAGTATCAAGACAATCATTTTGGGTTTCACTTTCCCTCCAATATTATTATCAAGATAATAATATTGTAATAATATAATAATCAAGACCAGTGGCCGAGACCAAGACAAGTTTGAGTCCAAATACTAGCGAGTCCGAGACAAGTCCGAGACCGTACTCGGAAAGAATGTGATTGGCTAGTTGTGAAGACTGAATAATCAAATGGGCAATATTTTGTTCAATGTAACATTTTTTGGGGCATTTTCAGACTTTATTTTCTAGGACAGCTGAAGACATGAAGGGGGAATGACATGCAGCAAAGGGCTGCGGGGCGGAGTCAAACCCGCGGCCGCTGCGTCCAGGAGTGAACCTCTGTTTGGGCGCGTGCTCTACCAGGTGTGCACCCCGGGCGCCCAAAGTCCACAGAAATGTTTTTATTTTCAGAGGATTTTATTTGATATTACTTTATTTAACATGATGGTAGAAGGTGCAACATGCAGATTCAGTTTACAGTAAAGTACTGATGTTTTTTATATTTGATTTTTTTATTATTATAACTTTAGCTTTTGTGATAAATGTTCTGTGTTTGACTTTTCAATGTTCCATGCTCATTTAAAGACTTATTGGTGGCAGCTGATATCTTTGCTCTCATCCCTGGATATGAATATAGAGCCGTTTTGATGGTGTCTCATGTTGTAATGCTCTATGATACTGTGTGTGGCAGAAAAATCTCAATTCCCAAATCTCAAAAATGATTCAGCCTCCAAATTCAAGGAATCTTGGTGCTGAGATTTCACTTACAATGCAAAAAGCGTAAATCATATTCCATACTTTGTAAGAGACAGGGTGTGCATTTTTCTTTTGTTTCCCATTTACATAACCCAGCATTCATATTCCTGTGTTGAATACACAAACTGACAAGTTCCTTTAAAGGCAGAGATTTGCATAACACGGGGATGTTTTGGGATGTTTTGCAAAGACAGTGATCAGTGTGTTTCAGTGTAAAACCACCAGAAACAGCTGGAAGCTGAGTGAGCTCGCAGCTGTCAAACATGTCAGCCCAGTTAGTTTAAAACGACCCAGATACATGGGACGGACGAGCGTTGCTCAAAATAAAGATCCACTTATCTCGCTGTCTCTCTGTCTCTCGCTCTGTCTGTCTCTCTTTGTGTGTGTCTCTCTATCTCTGTGTCTCTCTGTCTGTCTTGCTCTGACGTCATGCACACGTGGGCAACGGAAATCTCACGAGAGCAAGGCGGCCGCAGGTCTGAGACCCAGGCGGCGCAGTTGGTTTTCACCGACTGCAAGAGCCAGGCGGACCCAGAGCATGCTGGGAAACGCCGGCCTCTCAGCTGATTTAACAGCTGATTGGTTTATGATGACGTTTTATATAAACTTTTTATTGTTTTTGAATCGGAAGGATTTTAATTGCTATTTGTCTGATTTAAAGACTTATTCTGTACAGAACACATGTTGTGTGGCTGATAGTGACGTTTAGAAGTCAGAGAGACTAAATCTGATCAGATCACTGATCATCTCCAGTCTGTTGTTAATTAAAATCAGCAACAGGTCGCATGTAGAACAATCTGAGAGCTACTCTGTCATAATTAAAACAACTGGAGACTGTGTACAAGTTGATATGTGGGTCTGATTATATTTTATTAAATCAAAATCGCACCACAGTGTTTTTGTCACATCCTGTCCAGCCTGAAGGCGGCTGGTCGGCTGGAAACTGTCCGACTTTACCGCCTGCTGCTGCCGCCTCGTCCACTTTACAGGCGAGGCGCAACCTGGGCTGACGCTGCCGGTGGGTAGCTCTTCATCAGTGTTAGCTTTGCTAGCGCAAGCACCGGCTTCTTGCTGCTCTTTAGTAACGTTAAGGTTAGTGTTGTCAGTAGCCGTCGTGAAAAAGGTTGTTACCTTTGGAAGTTTTGCTAAAAACGTTCTGCTTTCTTCCCGCTTCTTCCTTTTTTCAGAACCACTTCGGTAGCTTCGCTTCATTTTCCAGCCGTCTGTAGCCTCCAGCTAACAGCACGCTGAGCCGTTTGTTTACAAACACACGCAGATACGCAGTAGGATAATGGAATAGTCCAATGTAGTGGGGACTGGGGGGAGTTTCTCATCATGAATTAAACAATTGGATAGCACTTTAGCGTATCAATGTTTAGAGATATAATTAATTGGTGAAAAGTAAGACAACAAATCGTAGACATAAGTTTATGAGGTGTTTTAGGGGGCCCTTGGTAGCCTGGGGCCCAAGGCAATTGCCTACCTTTGCCTAATGGTAAGTCCGCCTCTGCTTTGTGTCCTCTGTGTCTCCGCTCTCTGTGTCTTGGTCTCTCTCTCTCTGTGTCTCTCTGTGTCTCGCTCTCTGTGTCTTGGTCTCTCTCTCTGTGTCTCTCTGTGTCTCTCTGTGTCTTGCTCTCTGTGTCTTGGTCTTTTTCTCTCTGTGTCTCTCTCTGTGTCTCTCTGTGTCTTGGTCTCTCTCTCTGTGTCTCTCTGTGTCTCTCTGTGTCTCGCTCTCTGTGTCTTGGTCTCTCTCTCTGTGTCTCTCTGTGTCTTGCTCTCTGTGTCTTGGTCTTTTTCTCTCTGTGTCTCTCTGTGTTTCGGTCTCTCTCTCTCGCTCTCTTTGTCTTGGTCTTTCTCTCTCTCTGTCTCTTTGTCTCTGTGTCTCTCTCTGTCTCTCTCTCTGTCTCTCTGTGTGTCTCTCTCATCTCCCTCTTTCTTCCTCTGGGGCATTTTGCATGTAGTCAGCATCAATTTACAAGCTCTGCAGAAGCTCGGAGAGTGGTAACCCAATAAACACACTCTGGCTTTCAATACCTTAGACATACTTCATAGAGGATATGTTTAGGTCACATGTTAGATAACATATAGGATTTGCTACGTGACAAACCAAAGATCACATCCAAATCATCACTTTTTAGCCCAAACAAGCCCCTTGCATCCACAGTATTTAATTTGAACAGAACCTGATTCAAGTTACAAATCATTAGATTCTACAATGGAAATCCTTTCAGAAACGTAGTAGCTATCTATGGTTGTCTGATTGCTAACGTTAGCTCAAAACACCATTCACCTGACAGCCTTTGTTGTGTGTGATGCTAACTTGTAGCTAAGCTAGCAGTGAACCAACTTTGGCCTATTTTTTACTGTGTTGACATTACAGACGTCTCTCGTTAGCATCTTGTATGCTACGCATGTGCAACTCAAATCTGCACTCTACTCACATCGGGGAGTGACAGTATGCACACTCAAATTAGCTGTGCATTGTGGGTATTTTATAGTGGACTATATAGTGAATGAAATTAACCGAGGAGCATTTGCACACCACTACAAAATGGTGAACACACTATATTCTGTATAGCGCACTGTTTCTGTGATAGGGAACACTTTCAAACACGGCTACAGCCTCTCTCTCTCTCTTTCTCGAAGGTTTTTCAGTGTCGCCATGGTGACAGAGTCAGACCTCTGGACAGACTTACTGGATTGTATTACAGCCAGCAGGAAGCTGCTGCTAACATCCCTGATCCATTAACAGACTCCTTCCTGGTCGATGTACAAGCCCCAAATCTGATTACACAGCTCGCTCACACACACACACACACACACACACACACACACACACACACACACACACACACACACACACACACACACACACACACGGCTGACTGACAAGGTGTTCCTTGTCCATCTTTCAGAAATGATGTCTTGCCTGTGTGCAGCCAGAGCTGATGGGGTGGGATGTCCATTTTCACGGGAAGGGAGTCTCAACTCAATGATGTAACATTTAAAAGAGGCGGGCAGCGCTGACTGACATGCTGTGTCTTAAAACCTTGCACTTACAACCGTGTATTTACACTTGCTATTCTGAGTACATGTGGTGGATTAGAACTAAGTACATTTACTCAAGTACTGTACTTAAGTACAAATGTTGAGGTACTTGTACTTTACTTGAGTCTTTTCTTTTCATGCCACTTCCTACTTCCACTCCAATACATTTCAGAATTCTGAAGTCTTTACACTGGCTTCCTGTGCCCCAAAGAATAGATTTCAAAATTCTTCTGCTGGTTTATAAGTCACTAAATGGTTTAGAGCCAAATTACCTGTCAGATCTATGAACCGCAGAGGCCTCTAAGGCCACCAGGGACAGGTCTGCTTGCCAGGGTCTCCAGAACCAGAACTAAAAAGGGGGAAGTGGCGTTCAGTTTCTATGCTCTGTATATCTGGAACAAACTCCCGATAAACTGTAGATCGGCACCAACGCTCTGCTCTTTTAAGTCAAGGCTGAAGTCCTTCCTCTTCCTTATTGCCTTTGTTTAATTATGTGCACTGCACTGTGTTTTACTCTTTTATTCTAGTATTCAACCTGGTTTTGATTGAGTGTTTTTAACTTTTATTTACTGTCCTAATTTTGTATTAATATGTACGATATGTATACTTTTTTATATATTTTTTAATAACAAAGTGTTTGATGTTTTATGTAAAGCACTTTGAATTGCATTGCTGCTGAAAAGGGATATATATATATATATATATATATATATATATATATATATATATATATATATATATATATATATATATATATATAAATAAACACAAATAAAATTGCCTTGCAAGTTTAAATAAAAATGTTGCCAAAGAATCAACATACAGTCTGTCCAAATATTTGGAAAAAACACAATAAATTCTTATATGAACAGTAACACAATATTAGAGTAGATGTATGCTAATTGTATGAATCTATTTGTATGGCAAATATGTAAATGTGCTGTATTTATATAGCACATCGTCCTCTGCTCGGCTGCACAGCTGGAGGAGAGCGGGTCATACTTTCTGCTATTTATACTTCTGTTTTCATTCTACTTCGTTTTTACTAGAGAAACCAAAAAGCTGGTGCCATCACAGAGGAACACTGGAGAACCCCCCCAAAAAAAAACAATAACTAAGTTATATTTTGTAAGCAGTTTCTTTCTTTCAGTGCACTTTTTTGTACATACACTAAATACCTGAAATTACATGCATATAATATTTTTTTTTTTTTTGTTTACATGTGTGGTGCCAGATGTTTTGCTAGAAGATGCATTGCTGTAATTTGGGTGTTAAAATAATTGACTTACTTACAAAGTTGCTAATTAACTAATCACCCTTGTTCCAGAGCTCTGAATTGCAGCTCAACGTCTTCCCAGCAATTCAATGATGTTGTGCTCACTGATGTGTCAATAGCTGGAAAAAAGCAACCAATCAGAGCTCAATGTGGGATTAGGAGAATGGGGACATCCTCTTCCTAGTTAGCATCCTATTGTAGCTACATCAATGTGACAGTTATACACCAAGTAATATCTGTGTATTAACAGCAGTATGTGACTCACAGTGGCATTTTTGTTTATTTGCATTTCAAATTGCATTGCGGCACCAAGCGTCATCTTGTCAAAGCGTAACAAATTGTCAAAAGCATTAAAAAAGCATTTAAATAAGATGATGAAAAAAAGCATTGAAAAAGGGTAAAAAAAAAGGTTTAAATTAATTTAAAAAAAACAGATTCATTGCAGACATTTACTGAGCAGCTTTTTATGGGAGCATTTCCAATAACAGAATATGTTAAAAAAAAACTGTATTTTTACCAAAGCTACACACTAACTTTCCATTTTTAATTACAGGACCCATCCGGGTAATGAGTCATTTTACGGATTTAATTGTTAAGAGTGTAGAGAAGGGCTTTTTATAGGGCTTGTGTTTTTTTATATTTTGTTTTGTAATGGGCAAAATGTTAAAGTCCTTTTAGTTTATGCGTAATGAAAGCTGCTTTATGAATGAAATTGCCAGCTGCCATTACACAACATAACTGACATGTGAGTGTCCTCTCATTGAGACAGTTTGTCCTGCAGACCTGCGTCTCCTGTCAGAAAGCTTCAGAGTTTCGAGGCTTCATGTAGAGAAATGGCGTGCCCTTGAAACCTGTAACGGTCCGCCAGGCTAAAAACAGAACGCTGCTGTCTGTAGTGACGATGCATGCTACTAACAGACGATTTGGAGGATTAGCCAACAGTAAGCACAGTCATCCATGAGTACCGGTGAAATCAGATCAGAGTACTGTCACTTGGCTGTCTGTTCTGCCAATCTTCCCAGCCCTTGTTGCATGACCAATTACCGTTTCCATGACAACTATCCAAAATTCTGATACCACTGAACGAGTCAAAGTGGCGCCAAAATGAATGAGAGTCAATGGGATGCTACGCTTAGAGAGGAGGGGCATACCCCCTTGGTTGCTAGTTGTGTAAGATGCTACAGAGCTTCACAATGCTTTTCTAGTCTTAATGACTACTACTAAGTGCTTTTACATAGCACAGGAACCATTCACACACATTCACACACCGTGGCCGAGGCTGCCGTACAAGGTACCACCTGCTCATCAGATACACAATCACACACATCTACACACCTGCTCATCACATACACACTCACACACATCTACACACCGATGACTTCACCGAGGAGGGATAGAACAACTTCCGGAGGACTGAGAAGTCCTAGCTATCAAATAAGCGTCATGAGATGCAACCCCTGTCTCACTCACTCCGTCACATGCTCTCAGCGTGTTCTTACAGTCATTAGGAAAGCACTGTGATGCAGAGATAGTGCAGCCCCTGGCGTTTATCTTAGTACAGTAAACTGAATAACTAGGCTGCATAAGCTAACAGCGCTACAGGCGCTATCAGCTCTGTACAGCTGAGTGGTATCACAGGTAGCTTCCAGCTACGTGTTTGCTTACAGTAGCATGAGATGACGTGCAGCAGAATCGCTGTGGGTCACAAAAAATACTCAAGTCATTTCTATACCTGCCTTTTCTGTCTTGTTTGGCTATTTCGTGTCTTTCTGTGTCATGTCTTTTTTTTTGGGGCTGTTTTGTCATCTTGATTCATTTCCTGTCTGCAAACCATTTTTATTAACTTCCCTTGGGGGGGTTTCTTTACATCACCTGCATCTTTTTCCTCCAAAATCTCTTTTTCCAGTTTCCTATCATGGCAACTCACTCTTAGGGCTGAAAAAAATAATACATTTAAATTTAAAATTATTTTGGTCCATATTGGAATCCTGATTATTTTACACAATTACTCATTGATTTTTGGAAAGATGTTGTATGTATTCAACTCCAAAAAACAACAGTCAAACAGTTAAACAAATTAACAGTGAAAGCACCTTGAACTGTAAGATTTTTACCCACGAGATATAAAATAAGAGTTTATTTGCAAAACGTAATGTGCAGAATAAATGGTTTTTCTCTCGATGACTTTGTTTTTGTGGTCGTCAGGAGATAAAATTGTAATCGCGATTAAAATTTGATGAAGTGCACAGCCCTACTCACACTTTTATTTTTTTAAAGATTATTTTTGGGGCATTTTTAGGCCTTTACTTACTTATTTATTTACTTTATAACTGAAGACAAGAAAGGGGAGAGATGGGGGGGAATGACATGCAGCAAAGGGCCACAGGTCAGAGTCAAACCCGGGCCCCTCTGCGTAGAGGACTAAACCTCTATATATGGGCGCCTGCTCTACCAACTGTGCTATCTGGGCGCCCAGACCTACTCACTCTTACTGATTTCTTTCTTTGGATCTGATCTGAAACTTAGAAAGACTTTGGCTGAGACTTTGGCTTTGAGTGTCAAACCCCTCAGCTCCGGCTTAATGCAAAGCATACATTCCTTCGCCTCCTGCTTCCTGCCAGCTTGCCAGTTGTTTTTTTTTACTTTAACAAAGATGAACAACAAAGTTTAAAAGCTACCAAAGATCCTTGGGTTTCTCCAAGGCACTGTTGTCTGAGATATATATATATATATATATATATATATATATATATATATATATATATATATATATATATATCCTTCTGCTGAAGGAAAAGAAACCTTCTGCTGGACTTTTTCATTCCAGGATGCCACCTTAAACCCTCAGAAACACTTCCTTTAAACATATATACATGTGTGCCGTTGATGTCTGAGTCTGTATTTAAACTGTAGTGTCTTTTTATACTCACTTCTACTCGCTGATGTGACTGTGTCGTCAACCTACCAATCAACTTATATTTGTTTAAGAATGGTGGTTGTCCCGCCGTTAGCATCCTATTGACTGCCATTCATTTTGGCGTCACTTTGTCAAAAAATAACTTTAGGTCCGAAGCGTTTAAAGACTCTATTTGTCCGTTGTTTATTTCTAAAGAAACACAACAATGTATAAAAGGCTCCGTTACCTTGTAGCTCACGTTATGGCTCCGTGGGAGAAGTTTTTGTAAAAATAGGCTAACGATTGTGTCATAACCACGCAACTTACTGTCGCATAGTAGAGAAATGACCAAACAGTACAGGAAAAGCACGCAGTTTGGACTTCCATCAGCTGTTTAGGTTTAATTACTAATGTTAACTAGCATGTTAGTTAGCAGTAATTAGCCTGTGTCTATGTTAATGTTAACTAGCATGCTAGTTAGCAGTAATTAGCCTGTGCCTATGTTAAAGCTAAATAACATGTTAGTTAGCAGTAATTAGCCTGTGTCTATGTTAATGTTAACTAGCATGTTAGTTAGCAGTAATTAGCCTGTGTCTATGTAAATGTTAACTAGCATGTTAGTTAGCAGTAATTAGCCTGTGCCTATGTTAATGTTAACTAGCATGTTAGTTAGCAGTAATTAGCCTGTGCCTATGTTAATGTTAACTAGCATGTTAGTTAGCAGTAATTAGCCTGTGCCTATGTTAATACTAAATAACATGTTAGTTAGCAGTAATTAGCCTGTGCCTATGTTAATGTTAACTAGCATGTTAGTTAGCAGTAATTAGCCTGTGCCTATGTTAATGTTAACTAGCATGTTAGTTAGCAGTAATTAGCCTGTGCCTATGTTAATGTTAACTAGCATGTTAGTTAGCAGTAATTAGCCTGTGTCTATGTTATCTCCTAACATATACTTACCTCTCTGTCTCTGCTGATTGGGAATGATTGAGATTTCTCTTGCACAGCTACCAGAAGACTTACAGCTTTCAGACAGGTTGCTCACGTCACATCTACGTCTTTCAGCTCAGTTGGAGGCTGCACAGTAATGCTCAGCATCACCTGGAAAGAGCTTCTAATAGACTTCACTGGTCTCCGTGGAAGTCTACAGCGTTGCTTTGTCCATTCATTTTACTGTCTATAGTTTGTGCCCATCCACACCACAAAGCAATAGTGGAGTTTTCAAACCAGGGCAGTAGCCTTTCCAAATGTCTCCTTTTTAGGGGTCTGGAAACACTGTATTAAGTGGGAAAGAGGTGTAATTTTTAAGCCAAATGTGTAGTGTGGATGTAGCCTGAGTCAATGTTAACATTGGTTTCAAGTAAAAATCGATCATCATCGAATGCCTCAGGATTCCTACTCTGGGGACCATCAATATATTGTACCAAACTTCATAGAAAACCCTCCAACACTTATTATTTATTTATTATTTCTCTCCAACCATCTGACCAACGTTTGTCATCAACCATCAGATGCATTACGGATTAAATGCAGGCGCGATCGTGAGCGTTCATCATCAAGGCGAGTGCGTTTCTGTTGGGTTTCTGTAAATAACATCACATATAAGTAAAATTGAACTGAATTTAACAGCGAGCCCCGGGTCAGGTCATGTTTTCACTGTTTAATAGTCAATTAATCTGCGCCCAACTCGCTCAATCTGACCTTTGAGATTCAAACGAGACTGAAATGAAGTACCTGCCGGCGAGCAAAGTCTCCCTCATTACATCCATTAACATTTGGTCGTCACATAAGGAATAGGCTAGCAGGTAAAAAGTGGACAATGGATAAAGAGTCAGGCAGGAGTGGGAACCCTCCTCCCACACTCATCCTTCCTCCATTTTCTGTTGCTGAATTATTCATGGCAGGAGATTTTTGAATAATTCATAGAAATAACATGACAAGAGTGACTGCTGTGTTCTTTGGGGAGAGGCAGTGAATGAATAAATTAGTGAATGAGTGAAAGACTGAACCTATGAGACGACGGGACCCACAATACAACAGGAGGATCAGCGTTTCCGCTGACTCAAGCGACTCCAGGACCAGTTTTTGCTGTAGCAGACACGTTTTTGACACGTTTCTGACAACAAATTTGGGGTTTGAGTTCAAACCAATGGGCTTATCGTTATTATCTTCCAGTGTTTCATCTAACTGTCCCTAAGAACCCTAAGATGTCCATTACTGTGGCATATTTGAATAATCCAACAATTTAAATGTCTTCATGTTTTACATCCAACTTTTACATGCGGTTTTATTTCCAAGTAATATAACCCTCATGTTGTCTTCCCATCAAAATTGAAAATCAACACTTTTGTTGATGCTTTTTTTTATGTTTTTAACTTTTTCTTACATTTTTCCCCCATTTTTGATGCTTTTTGGTCACTTTTTTTGACGTCTGCAACACTACGTAACACTAACTTATTAACTTTAGTTTTACAGTTATTTTTGTAATTTATGGTAAATAAACCTCATTAATAGGAAATTATAGCTAATATTTGAGTTAGAAAAGCAGACATTAGGAATTATTTAGACTAAAATTAAAGGAATGGATGTTGATGATAATCACAGACTGGAATATGTCAACTTTTACTCAATACTATTTCAAAAACACTTCAATTTGTTTTTCAAATGCTATAAAATTCAATAAGACGCCCCAAAATCACCCCATAGAGCTTTGTGTGGAATCAATCACGTTATTTTGGGTAGTTAAAAAGAACATTTATATAGGAAAACGGGTCAATTTGACCCGAAGATAACATGGGGGTTAATAATGAACCAAAAATCCATTGCATCTGTACATCATCCTTGGCCTCCACTGAACAATGCTGACAGAACAAACCCTTAGCCAAACCTAACTGCATACTACAGCGGACATATATGGAAGACAATACTTCCTCCATTAGCAGAGAATGAGGTAGACATTCTGTAAATCACCACAGCAGATTTGTCTACTACGAACATAAATATTGAAGACTGGGCTGTGATATGTGACGGTTGAGGACGACTAGAAGAAAACATCAGCTGGACAAACAGTATTTGAACAAACCTAAGAATCTAAAACCAGGCTTGCAGCCCTGTGACGCTGGACCAGGCCGAACAGTTTAGGTCTTTGAAATGTCACACCAAGGAGACCACCGGGTGGAGACGGCAAGCTTCTCTGGTTACCAATGAACAGACAAGTGACTCAACTGACCTCTTTAGTGTGACAGAAAAACTCGTTATCTGGTGTAAAGTGGACGCACAAACAACCGTGAATGTGTGTCATCATTTAAGAAAGAATATATATTTTTACAATACTTAATTGTTACAGTTGTGAACATCCAATTCCTGTTCCATCAATTGACAAACTAACTAAAGATACATATTACCAAAGCAAAGAAATTATGTTGACTTTCTAATATTTAGCAGAACTCATTTTATCCTTACAAGTCAATATCATCATAATAATAATAATAATAATAATAATAATATGCAGCTTTGAGCTTCTTTTATTTCCTCTATGAAACAAAACCTCCCTCACATCAACCCTCAACATCTGACACCACTAACGTCCACCAGCTTTGATATCCCATTATTAATAATGACGTTCTCTTACCTGTGTGAATAGTCATGACAGAAGCGTTATGAGCCACCTTCCTAATATTTAGACCGGCTAATTTCAGAAGTTGAACTCTCCAAAAACACAAAAGGCTCGCCTACTGTTGGCAAACTGAACCTGACAGTCGCCAAGGAAACAGGCACATCCTCCCCTGCCCTCCTCCCTTAAACACACCCATTCAGAGGACAAGGTGTCAGGATGACATGTCGCCAAAGGTGAGGACGAAAAGGTGTGAGGGGTTGTAACCAAAATAATCAAAACTGGCCAGCAACCTTGCCAAAAACCTATTTCCTTTACAGAAATACAGACATTTGAACCATAACTTGATGCAGAAAAGGCACAAATTGTTGCAGAAAAAATCCCCAGAAAGCAGGAAATGAAGTGTTAGATATGCTCAACATTTCAATTTTGCTTAGAAGTGGAGATCTGAGCGCCCGGATAGCTCAGTTGGTAGAGCGGGTGCCCATATTTACTCCTTGACGCAGTGGCTGCCTGGCTTTGACTCCGACCTGCGGTCCTTTGCTGCATGCCAGTCAAAGGCCTAAAAATGCCTCAACCGCCCCAATGTTAAACCCAAAGTTACGCCTTTGCCTGGACTACACATCTGACATACAGTTTGTTGATGATGGCCTTTGGAGGCTGCAGGAAGCTGGACTCACCTCTCTTGATGTGTTTGAGTTGTCTCTCGGCCTCGTCTCTCTCCTCCGTCAGTCGGTTGCACTGCAGGAGCAGACAGCAGAGTCAACTCAGTACAGATCATGTTCCACAACAGTGCACACAGCCGACAGCAACAGAGTAGAGTTACACGGACACAAAGCTGTGTTCAGAGGACGCTTTACACACTGAGCGGTTACAAAGCACCGGTTCCTTCCCAAAACGTAAAGGTGCTCTAAGCAATGTCACGCGTTATTTAGGCTACAACATTGTTTGTCACATACAGGAAATATCTCCTCACTATCTGCTAGCTGCCTGTCCCCAGCACACACTGTAAAAAAAACATCTCACTATCTGCTAGCTGCCTGTCCCCAGAACACACTGTAAAAAACATCTCCTCACTATCTGCTAGCTGCCTGTCACCAGCACACACTGTAAAAACATCTCCTCACTATCTGCTAGCTGCCTGTCCCCTGAACACACTGTAAAAAACATCTCACTATCTGCCTGTCGCCAGAAGACACTGTCCCGGTGGGACACATGTCCAGTTTGAATGCACATAATTGTTGTAAAAGTTTGCTGCTGAAAAGCGTTAGCACAGCTGTAGCTTAGCTCCAAGATGGCTGACACTTAACTCACTTCAGCTTGCTTCGGGTCCAACCCCCTATGGCTGGGTTGAAAACATGCAGAACTAGCTTGCTTGTGGTTCAATTAGGCAAAATGACAAGTTTTGCGTCAGAGTTTTTTCCCCAGACACACAATACAGAGATCTCTCGTCTCAGGGGGACATGAGGGAGGGAAGCACAGTCATTCAAAAATACTACCGGGTTTCTACTGATACAAAGCTTAATGCTAATCAGTTAAGTATCCCTTTAATTGATTTTTCCAACAGAGAAAGCAGCATCTGTCTATCTCCTCTGAATTCTTCAAATATTCCAGAGACAGATTTAGAAATACTATCAGCCAATGTGTTATGTGCTCCATTTTAACATCCATTTTGTCGCTTCTACAGGCTGTATTGCTCTTCTCCATCGTCTCAAAATGTTGAAAATGTTATCACCGACTGCCCATCACTTCTGATAACAGACTGATTTTTTTCTGTTCTTGCTGACTTGACGGTTGCCCTGCATAAAGCCATAACCACTCATTTTCAGATCCCAGGGATCTGGTGTAAGTATCCCTTGTTGTGCTATATTTAGGATGAGCAGCTGTGGTAAGCCCTGTTTGGATGTTGGAGGGATGAATCTTGGGTGATAGCAGCAGCAGATGAACTGAGGTTAACAAGTGCAACCCGGCATCAACATGAGGTTTTATTTTCACTTTTTCTGGGTGGGAAGGAAGCAATTTGCATCCAACTATGAACAACTATGTGTTCCTGTCACCTAAAAATCTGACTTTCATTTTGTCTTTTATCATAATCAATGATCCACATTTATAGTTTACGCCTCCGTGTAAAAGTCCAGTTCATTCATTTTCTCACAGACAATGTCAGGTGACTGATAGTTAGAGCATGTTAAGGCTTGGACAAACACAACATTTTAATCATCATAACCAAACATACATACAAATACAAAAAAATTCTAGGTTGTTTACATTTCTTTAAACCAATCACAATCATCTTGCGAGGCGCTAAGCAACGGTGACTGCAAAATAGTCTCGGGAAGAAACTAGTTTTGGTGGAAACATTTGCAGAAAAACAATCGTCACATACAAAGTTAACTGTTGACACATTACAGTAACGTGAGCTATTTAAATTACAAGTGTATCGCCGTGTGTACTTCGTCCACAGCATTCCCACCAATCGGCTCCAAGACGTCCCAGTTAAAGAGGAAATGCCGTAAACCTACAGCCTAGAAATCTAGACGCACCCTAGAGGCAACAAATGTAATGTGCAGCCAGGGTCAGTCCAGTGGCTCTCCGTTGGCTTGTGCCAACCAAAAACCAAATTCAGGCCAATCACATCGTGTACAGAGTCAGTGGGCGGGCTTAACATAATGAGGGTAGAGTTGCGACGGTTCGGCGTGAATTCCCTGCTACTTGAAAACAAAGACGATTGTCTTTGGAATCGGCTTTGGACTCTGGAAGACTTGGAGTTAAGCTCTGAAGTCATTCTTAAAAAAGAAAGATGTGTTCAGAGTTCTGCCGATCGGATACGGCAAAAGTTTAATCTATCAACCAGCACTGCTCTGATTGGTTGTAGCCCTATCCTATTGCATGCAGAGGGGAATTTGAAAGACAGCCGTTTATCCCGCCCCTCGGATTGAGCCCAGCCAATGGGGAGTTCCCAGACCCAACATCTAGATGTGGGTCTGGCTTGTCAGGCTAGGCTAGGCTAACGAGCCGAGCATGCCTGCCTTGTTGCACGATCCAAATGTTCTTCAAACTTGACATTTTCAGCGTGTAGCTTGCTACAACAACAGTTGTTGTTGTTGTTGTTGTTTCCCGAAGCGGAGTGATTTTGAGAACGACAACGCACAGAGAGCGGAAGGCGAGGGACATGTTCGACACTGGACATACACATTTAAAAAAGAGAGAAGTAAACTTTGCTTCCCAAGGTGCATTTCACTAAGAACCATCCAATTACAGATCACTATTCACATCCACAACCTTCAGTTTTCGGTTAAATTACTTAGAGGTGAATAGTTTTCATATTCTTTACTCTAGCGTCTAATATCATGTCAAAAAGGCAAAGATTTATCTCTTTATTTATCTTTTTCATACTTAAGTTACTCTCTCTTTTTTTCTTATTAGATCGTGATCTACAATGGCCTTCTGAGTGACCGCAGTCAATAGTGGAGTATCTGCAATGCTGCTGTTCTCTGCACACGCTTCATTTAAAATGGTAATTGGAACATTCAGTGACCTCATGGGCAGCAAAAAGAAAGAAGTCTTCTACGGTAGTATGGATGTCCCCCTTTCTGGTCTATGTATCCCGGCCTTTGCTGAATTATGTTTATCCCCACATAATGGTCATTTCCAGGGGCCGTGGTAGTGGAGCTTAGCCAGGAAAAGTAACCGTCATGCGGCGAGGACAGTTAAGTTTAGGCAACAAAACGCGTAGTTAAGTTTAGGAAAAAGATGGGGGTTTGGATTAAAATCCTCCTGAGGACCAGTAGCTCAGTCCGAAGGGAGTCAAGTCCCCATATGGACCAAAGTAGTGGGGTGTGGATTGGTAGCTGGAGAGATGCCACTTCACCTCCTGGTGCTCTACAGCAATACCGTACCCCCGTATTTCAGGCCTGTGTGTAGTGATTACTAACAAAAACATAGTGTAAATTGTAATTTCCACTACTGGGGATCAATAAACAGTATAATTATTATAAAACAAGCATTTGAACTCTGCTCTCCGGCTTGAGAAGCTTGAAAACGTGTTTGGAGTTGACACCACCTTGTGCTTTTTCATTTTGAGATTATTTTCTATTGGATATTGAAGTTCAGGTAGAGAAGTGATTTGGCTCTATATCCATGGTGGTATTGGAAGGGGGCTTTCATTTAGAGCCCGACCGATATATCGACGGGCCGATATTATCGGCCAATATTGGACATTTCCCAATTTATCAATATCTGCATTTATAATGGCCGATGCCATTCATCAGAAGCATTTATAATGACAAATAAATGATAGTATAGCATAGTTTGTCCACCAGAGGGCACTCTATGTTGATTATTATTTTTTTGTTATTGTGTTTTTCAAAGGACTTTAAGTTTCATATCTTAAGTTTGTATTTTTATACATTTTATTTATCAGAACTTTCATACAAACTAATTATTGTCATATTTTAGTGAGAACTCATAAATAAATATAAAGAACTAAAGTTAGGGAAATCTGTTTGCTTTGTTACGTGTTTCTGGATATTTTTATATATATATATACACACAGTATTTAATCGGAATATAGGATTTTTAAATAACCAAATGTTCGTATCGGCCTTAAAATATCCTTTATTGGTCAGGCTCTACTGTATATCCATATTGGAAGGGGAATTTCATTCTTGCATGTTTAGTTTTGTTATGCATGATAAAAAAAAACAGCTTTCCCAAAGACAGAAGGCAGGATACATTCAGAAACCTCAATCTCACTCAAAACACCATGGATGGTTTTGTTTCTCCAAGTTTGCATGTGTTAGGGAGCACACCCCAAATCCCAGAAAAAAAGATATTTTTCCTAATATGGGCACTTTAATGGTTAAAATATGAGTCTTTCTAAGGGCGTAACTGCGTCAAAACCAAGCCGATATCACAGATAAAAAGGACAAAAAGGACGCTGAACATCTCTCTCTCTCCTTCCTGCTGCAGGAGAGAGAGAGAGAGAGAAAGACTTGGCCCACTTTCTCTCTCCAGCTCTACCTGCAGTCTCACACACTGTCAGCTCAGATTCCCCTGAGGAGGCCAGCGAGGGCAGCGGGTTCACCGGCCCGGCACACAGCGAGGCGCTGGCACTGCCAGGGTGAGTGCTTCAATTCCCCGTGCTGCTCAGAGAGCAGAGCTGCGAAGATTAATCAATGAATCAATAGGTAGTCAACTACTACATCAATCGGCAACTATTCCAATAATCGATTCGGGTGTAGAACTCCTGATTCTCTGATATACAGATTCTAGTTTCTTCACTCCTCTGTGACAGTGAGCTGAATATATCTGAGTTGTGGACAAAACGAGACACTTGAGGACGTCATCTTGGGCTTTTGCAAACACTAATCCACTTAATTTATTATTTTTTTTACCATTTTCTGACATTTTAGAGACCAAGCAACTAGCCCATTAATGGGGGATGCATACAAATCCCCAGTTACACGATCTAACTGCACGGGCAGACATTTGCTGCTGAAATGTCAAAGTGTAGTCAGCAGTAGCTCTCTTTCCTTTGAATTTGACTTGTAACACGCTTAACAAGTAGCTCTGCTGCTACTTCATGTATCGGCATTGCAGCGAAGTGCAGCTGCAGCTAAACAGAATAAACGGTCGGATCTTCCCATCTGCCATCCCTCTACTGAAGTGTGGATAACAGGTCATCACGTTGGCCACTCACCCACTTCTCTGCACATTACATACTAGAGCCTGACCGAATATATATATATATATATATATATATATATATATATATATATATGGTGGCTCAATGGTTAGCACTGTGACCTAGCCACAGTGCTAACCATTGAGCCACCATGCTGCCCCCTTTATCTAGGTCAGTGGCATATACACAAGGCATTCATACACGTGGGTTGGGGGTTTTAACCTTCATGTTGTCCTTGGGTCAAAATTCACCCGTTTTCAGTTAATTTATTTATATTTTTGTCACAAAAAATGGGCCGACCAAATAAGCGCTGAAAAAATGTCAACGTTAAAAATATCAATAAACTTGGGAAAAAAACACCAAAAAAGCAACCACAACATGGGAAAACTGACAAAAATGTCGGAAAAAGCGATAATAATGTTGAAAAAGGTGACCAAAACGGGGTTTTTTTCCATGGTTGACGGGAAGACAACACAAGGTTTATTTTGATTGGTCTCTTCCCTCGTAGGGTCGTTAGCAAACTCGGTGTGAGGGTTCAGCTCAACACTTTTGTTTTTAACTTTTCTTACGCTTTTGTCCTTTTTTTCAACACTTTCGACACTTTTTTGACGTTTTTCAACACTATTAACTTCAGTTTTACAATTATTGTTGGAATTTATGGTCAATAAACCTCATTTATAGGAAATGATACCTAATGTTTGAGTTAGAAAAGCAGAAATTAGGAATTATTGAGACTAAAATTAAAGGAATGGATGTTGATGATAATCACAGACTGGAATATGTCAACTTTTACTCAATACTATTTCAAAAACACTTCCATTTGTTTTACAATGCTATAAAATTGAATAAGACGCCCCAAAATTAATGAAAGTAGAGATTTGTACTTGGCAAAGAGCGTTGGGGAATCAATCATGTTATTTTGGGGAATTAAAAAGAACATTGATATAGGACAACATGAGGACAACATGAGGACAACATGAGGACAACATGAGGACAACATGAAGACAACATGAGGACAACATGAGGACAACATGAGGGTTAACACAAAGAATAAAGCGAGGCGCTGTAGGCTGCAGGCTGGGAGGTTCTTACTACCAAACACTACAAGGGTTGTGCCTTCAAGTCTTTGGGTAATAAGGTGAAGCAAGGCATTATGAGCAGAAAGAGTTGTGGGTTGAATTCCAACTGTATCCACCCTTATATTGGGTGCAGAAGACAGCGGGTTAGAGGCAGCTGATGGAGTAATGAAGGTTTCAGTGGAGAGAGAAAATCTATTCAGATGTATAAACTGTTAAATATCAGCTGAAACCTGAGGCGAGGCTTTTTCCCTGTGAATTAGAGACATGAAGTCAGTCAGACATTTAGCCCATTTAAGCCTGAATGTCAGCCTCTTTACACTCAGCTCATTTCTCTCCAAAAAGGCTCAAATCCGTTTAGAAATCATGGATCTTCCCCATAAAACCATCAAAATATATCTGTGATATAGCCTAAATGTGAAGTATAATGTCTCCTCTCTGCGTAAATGGCGAGAAGAGCGACACATTAATAGGGAGGGGTCCGGCTCTTTCATGTCTACAATAACCTGCAGGAGAAGCCGACCGGCGAACGCCAGCCCACCGGCGGAAATCAGCCTGGAAAATGTCCCATAGGAGCCGGAAAGACATGCATAGACGTCCGTGGACACATTTACAGCGACTTACCTGCAGAAATCCATCGGATCATAGGCTAACATTTGAGCTGTTTATTATCTTTTTATCTTTTCTTACCTCTGTCCGCATGTGCGCGTCTCTCTCCTCCTCGCATCCCTCCATCTGCGCGGATGAAGAGCAGGGAAGCATTTCCCACCTCAGTGTTGTTGTACTAAGCAGACACGGTTGTTGAAAAGAAAAGAAAGCTACACAGAGGTGTATTTTAGCTTTTCAGCAGCACATGTCTGGATCCGAGCCCATTCCTTTCTCTTTTCTTTCCTTCCAAACACATGGGATGGAGAGGAGCTGCTGCCGCTTCCTCCTCCTCCTCCTCCTTCCTCCTCCTTTCACTGACAACAGCATCATCTGGCTCCCCCCCCCCCCCTTCAGGCCGCCCGTGCACAGAGACATGTGATGCTAGACAAATGTTCTGCGAGGATTGTATGTAGTCTACTCATTAATCTTCGTGTTGAACCTAATTTTTCTTGCACGTCTTCAACTAATCCCTATTATTAGTCCTGGTCAACTTAAGGGCCCCCAGTCATGGGAGTCAGGGTGCGTTCAGGTGTCGATGGGGAAAGTCCGAAATTAGGCGATTCAGCCTGATGTGAGACCAGCATTGCGTTCAAGCTAAATTTCGTATCAGTTAAAAATAAGGAATAACCTCACATCCAGGGGCGGGGCTAGAAGGGGGGTAAAAGGGTTAGGGGGGGGATTAGGGGTGCACCCTACTGCCTGAAATATAATGCCCCCTTCTGGTGCCCCCCCCAATCCAAAACTGTGGTTTCTATTGGATCCGAGTACTACTTAGCTGTCTGTTCTGCCCAGCCATTGTCACTTTTTTTTTAATTTAACCTTTATTTTTCCAGGAAGTCCCTTGAGATTTTTTTTTATTTGAGAAGTTTTATTTATTTATTATTATTAACAAAGAACAGTTACATAGCCAGTATGTATAATTCAAAGGTCGAAACCATATATATAAATCAAAATAAATTAAAATAAAAAAAGAAAAGTGTGGTGCAAATAAAGTCAAATGTATCAAACACAGTTCCAGTCTTAATTGCCTTTTTGTTCTTAATGCCTCTCATAGTGTTGCTGTATTGGTGCATTTCTTGAAAGAAATTGTCAAAACACGGTTTGGAGTCCGCCCATTTCTTCTTGTGAATGTGGAATTTTCCCAATAACAAGATTAATAGAATAAAATAAACATATTTATCCTTCTCACTGTCTTCAAAGCAAGTCCCCTTGAGAGTGAAATCTCTTTTCTGAGGGAGACCTGGCCGAGACGGCAATTTACAGTTTAAATAGAAATACAGCAGAGTCAAAATCACACACAGAGGAAAGGAACAGGTCACATGTGGCAGTTACATTTTTGAGTTACATGGCATTTTAACATTAAATTCCTTTAATGGGACTAGATCATTTAGATGTAGTTATTCCAAGACCATGGAGTGAAGTAAGAGAAGGCTTTATTCCCACCTCAGTAAAAACCCCATTATGAGCTATTAAAGTTTCCATGAGGAATATTCTCAATAAGTTCTGATACTGTGGAACTAGCACTGTTTTTATTACAGTGGCAGACTGGAAGTGTGTCTTGTGTTTTCAGATATACAAAATGTTTCATTCTGCTTCGTTTTGAATTTAATTTCCCTTCCCTGACATTATAACAATGTGTTGTTACTTTAAGGCCGCCATTAGGGTAGTCATGGTGCGTTCAAGTGTTGATAGGAAGTTTGGAAATGCGAAGGTTCAGTCAGCTGCGAGACCAGCGTTGCATTCAATTCAAATTTGTAGCAGTTTTAAAATAAGAAATAACCTCACAGCAATACATTTTTAAAAATGATTAACAGTTTTTTTTTGACATTTTTTGACGTTATTTTCAACGCTTTTGACGTTATTTTTTTTTTAGTTGGCCAATTTTCTTTTTAATAATGTTTTATTTGTTTTTATTTGCAATGGATCCCAGACCGATTGCTTTTGTCTATTTTTATCATATATGTGCTGTCTCTTAATATCAACCTATCAACCAATCACAATCATCACCATTAGGCCTATGTGAAGTATAATGTAGGCTACTGTGTGTGTGTGTATGTGTGTGTGTGTGTGTGTGTACGCGTGTGTGTGTGTGTGTGTGTGTGTGTGTGTACGCGTGTGCGTACGTGTGTGTTTGTGTGTACGCTTGTGTGTGTGCGTATGTGTGTACGCGCTTGTGTGCGTGTGCGTGTACGCATGCGTGTGTCAAGTGTGCAACTGATTAACTCATTTTTAACACAATGAATTTGTGTGTGTGTGTGTGTGTGTGTTACCTGTGTGTGTGTGTGAACAGTGGGAGCATAACTAAATATTTAAATCAAAATAATGACATAACTAAATATGTGTCAATTACGTGCAACTACAACCACAGATTAACTCATTTTTAACATAATTTTATGCGTAGAAGAAAATAAAATACAAAGAATATAAAAATGTTTTACCTTTAGAAAACAACCACGTACCGTCAAGCATATCAACAGTAAAAGGAAACAGAGCATAACTAAATATGAGCATAACTAAATATGAGCATAACTAAATATGAGCATAACTAAATATGAGCATAACTAAATATGAACATAACTAAATAAAACTATTAAGGTGGTGTTAGTGAAAATTTAAAAAAGTTTTTTTTAACCAAATTCTAAAAAATGGGACGAAAATGTTTCAAATCTTTTTAAAAATAATTTTTTACTCTTTTTTAACCTTTTCTAATAAATGAATTAATTTTTCTAAAAAAGGGACAAAAATTTCAAAATTTTAAATTTTTTTACCATTTTCTTTTTAATGAATGAATTTTTTAACTTTTTTCAAAAAAATAAGAGTCTGTGTTTTGCTATTTGTCCCCGTGCCGAAATCCCTTATTTTTAAAAAAAAAGACCCCAAAAAGAAATTACATTAATTTGAAAAACGTTAATAAATCATAATTTCTGCTTTTTAACTTAAATATTAGGTATAATTCTATATAAATGAGGGTTTTTGACCATGAATTCCAAAAAGTAGTAAAACTAGTAAGGTGGGGTTGTGAAAACTTAAAAAAAAATCTGAAAAAGGGACAAAAATGTCTTTTTGTCCCTTGTGGACTCGGGAGGACAACACAAGGGTTAACACAAGCCACGTGACACACAGTAAACACGGAAGTGCCTTCAGCAGGACAGAAGAGGAAGAGAGCCACCCGGTCGTTGGCTTCAGCTTCTTCCTCAGTCCTGGTCCGGTACCGGTCGGTTTAAGCCCCGCGGACTCCCCCGGTTCGAGTCGCGATGGATAAAGTCGTTTTTCTCACGGTGACGGTGACGGTGAGCCTGTTTACGCACGGGACGCAGGTAGCGTGCAGCTCCTCCGGGCTGAGGAGAGGCACCAGGGTACAGGTGAGACCCTTTTCTATGGGCGTCCATTTATTCCGGACTACTCCTTCCCCCTTTCACCTTTAGCACTGATTAAAATGGAAAACATAACATCTATCTATCTATCTATCTTCATCATCATCATCTATCATCTATCTTATCTGGGGGTGCTAGGGAGTTGGGTGGGGACCGGAGGGTCGCGGGTTCAAGTCCCCGTACGGACCAAAGTATGCTGGTGGACTGGTAGCTGGAGAGGGGCCAGTTCACCTCGAGCAAGGCACCGAACCCCCAACAGCTCGGGGGGCGCACTTTCCACACACACACACACACACACACACACACACACACACACTCAGACATCTCTCCATTAGTGCATGTATAGGTACCGAGCATGTGTGTGTAGTTCAGGCCTGTGTGTAATGTGTGTAATAACAGTATAAATTGTAATTATAGACATTATTATCTTTAACATAGTCATAGTTACAGTTACACCTTTTATAAAGAGAGAGATTTATCTAAATAGGTCAATGTTATATTAGTGATCCCAGTAAAACTTGAGAAAATTAAATACACATTGAGAGGATGTAGAGTCACATTTTTCCATAAAAGGCATCCCTTTATTTCCTATTTCACTAATTTAGAAGTACTACCTAACTAATTACATGTGTGCCTGGTGGTGTTGTCCCTTTGTTTTGATAAATAACCAGTAATGTGTGTGTTGGTCATGGTGAGCTGGGTGGGGACGTGTGTGTGTGTGTGTGTGTGTGTGTGTGTGTGTGTGTGTGTGTGTGTGTGTGTGTGTGTGTGTGTGTGTGTGTGTGTGTGTGGTGTTTGTTAATTGTTTGTTACACGGTCCTCTAATTTAATTTAAATATTTTCTCCTACATTCTTATCAGTGTTTTCGTTTTTTTGATTATTTTTGTTTTGCATGTGTGTATATGTGTCTGTGTACATATGCATATATGTTTTAAAAAAAAATGTATAAAGAATTAAAATAAATTGTATCTGTGACTGGAAGTATTGTATATTTATAATTAGTAAAGCAAATAAAAAAAAAAAAAAGTTATTCACATTTTTAAATTCATACTCTTATACTTTTATTTTGGGGATTGCAAAGACACATGTCCACTGTGTTAGAAACCAACATGAGGGATTACTTCACTCAGGTCTCTGGTCTGGGCAAGTTGATTTTCATATGGAAATGAACTGAAACCTGTCTGGAAGGTAGAAACACACACACATACTCTAAAAGCTACACGGTAAGACTTAACAGGAGTTAATGGGAATTATCTGTGGTCTTCCTCAATAAAACAACAGTTTTTTCTTTGATTGCAGCTTATGTGTGTATATAAAGTGTGTGTGTATGAAAAAAAAAAAATATATATATATATATATATATATACACACACACACAGTGTACATGTGTCTTTGTAATCCCTAAAATAAAAGGAGACATGCATTTGGAAATGCTAATAATAACTTAGCTACTTTTATAAATTTGCTTTGCTAATTCATCTCTTCTACACATTACGGTAAGTAGGCTTTCGGATGTTACATTGATGTAACATTTTTTTTATTAGAAATATACAATACTTCCAGTCACAGATACAATTTACTCTTTTTTTAAACATATGCATATGTACACGGACACATACTGTATACACACATATATATATATATATATATATATATATATATATATGTATGTATGTATGTATGTATATGTATATATATATATATATATATATATATATATATATATATATATATATATATATATATGTATACACATGTATATGTTCTAGTTTCTTCTCTCCTCTGCGACAGTAAACTGAATATCTTTGAGTTGTGGACAAAACGAGACGTTTGAGGACGTCTTCTTGGCCTAATCCGACATTTTCCATCATTTTCTGACACTGTAGACCACACAACTAATCCATTAATTGAGAAAGTAATCAACAATGAGCATTATTTGCAGCCCTAATGACTTGTATTCTGATTCTGCGTATAATCTGTGTGTGTTGTGGACAGGTTCTGGGTTTTGACTGGAAGAACTGCGGGCAGCCAGATGATCCAGCTGTTCTCAAGACTCTGGCCCTGTCTCCAGACCCGATCTCCATCCCCGGAGACTTGACGGCCTCCGCCTCTGGATCCACATCTGTAGAGCTGTCTGCTCCCCTGGCTGTGAGTACTCTGACTAAGGGCATGGTGGGGAATCCATATTTTAAGGTATATTGATATATTTTAAAACAAGACACAAGGAAAAGGAAAAAGTGTTTCCGCTCGCAACGCTTTGTTTTGGCAGCAGCGATGGTGAAAAACCCAGAAGAACAATAGCTAGGTTACTGGATGTGAGACGGCGCCTGGACCCGGGGCGCGAGATGTGACCCCAGACCAGATTATTGGACAGGAGTTAATGTGAATTATCTATGATTTGTTGGGCTGTAAGCGCAGCACCTTTTAAAAAGGAGCTGAATAATTTTGCACGACCAATTTTTCAGTTTTTTATTTGTTAAAAAAGTTTGAAATATCCAATAGATTTCGTTCCACTTCATAACTATGTCCCACTTGTTGTTGATTCTTCACCAAAAAAATGTACAGTTTTATATCTTTGTGTTTTGAAGCCTGAAATGTGGAAAAAGGTCGAAAAGTTCAAGGGTGCCGAATACTTTCGCAAGGCACTGTATATCGTGTATTCATACGAAAAATACAGATACATATCGCCCAGCCCTACTCTGCCTGTCCTTCTACAGACATTATTGTCTATTGGTGGTGTTGTTTACACCAGGACACCTGTGGGTGTATTCCACATACTACAGCATGATACACGACTCTCAGAACTTCTCTTCAACGACACAGAGGTCTCACTCTCTAAGTAAAGCCAGATTAGAGGACCAGAAACACAGTGTTGCACAACACTGGTTGAACCTGTCTTGTTGACTAGATGTGTGTCTGCAGTGAGCCGGTTGTTGCTGGCTGGCGTGTCTGGATCTGCTGCGTTGTGTACACAGGGTTTCCCCTCCCATTATCAGTAGGATAATGGAGATGTTATGCCAAAACTAACTACATTAATCGATTAAATGACTCAGACTTGATGATTGTAATGGTCTCTGGAAGGGGTGCGGGAAAATAATCAATACAGCATAGCATCGCGATATTTTCTGTGGCAATACTGTATCGATCTATTACATATAGATATTATATTATTACATATGTGTTGGTTAGTTTGTCCCATTTTGCAGCAAAAAACTTAAAGTAAGTGGGTATTTCTGATAATTACCCAGTGTTTGTTAACCAAATCTTTCTTTCCAGTACTCAATAGAAGACAGGAGACAAATTACAAGTGTTCTTGCTGTCACCTCTGTCACCTCTGACACCTTTGAATTTCTTCCCCTGAAAGCAGTCTCTTTATTGCATGAGTGAAGCAAGTTACAGTGACAGATTTACAACCGTGGGAGTGTCGCTGGTCTAATGTGTGTGCGCTACATGAAGCAGTTGGATACATTGAAAAATACCTTTAAAGCACACTGCCTGCAGAATTTTGCAGAGTCTGCAGTCTATGCCTGAACATAGACAGATACACACAAACTGAGTTACACACAGAACCTTATGCACAGAAACTCAGGCCTGAGATTTCTGTGGTTATAACCATATATGGTAGAGAAATGGTTAAGATATGGTGTCAGACAGCAATTAATCAAATGAAAACATATTCAGACCATATATGAATTGTGCACCACACAGACTAGCCGTTCTAAACATATCAGGCCCCCTACCATAGTCAAACCATATATGAGTTAACTATTATCCAGTCCATTATACAGTAAGTGACTGAACCACAGCGGACTGCAGCCTCCATTCTGTAAATAGTTTCCGCATTTCTTTACCAGAGAAACCCAGAGGGAGCCGATCATTTGCTTCCTAGTTTTATACACAGGTCTGCGAGGTTACGGGAGGACACTCGTCATCATCACCTGACGATAAGATTGTTATCACTTCTCACTTCGCTGTCGGGAACCAGACCATAATGTCCTCTTTTGTCCTGTTGGGACTTCCTCAAAAGTTCAACTCATGTCCCTTTTCACACAGACCTGTTCCTCCTGTTGTGCTTCTCTATTGCTTTGATATGTTTATTACACCGTAATAAACATATCAAAGCAATAGACACGTAGAGCCTGACTGATAAAGGATTTTTAATGTCAATGTCAATGTCAATGTCAATTTTATTTCTATAGCACATTTAAAAACAACAACAGTTGACCAAAGTGCTGAACAGGGTCGAAATCAAATACATATATAACAAGAGTAAAGAATTACTAGAACCAAAGTAACAACACAGGGAGACAAACAACAACAGTTAAAAACAAAGAAATCCAGGTTAACGAGGGTTAAAAGCTACAGCAAACAGGTGCGTCTTTAGCAGTGATTTAAACGTTTGTAGGGTCTGTGCAGCTTTGATCTGCATGGGGAGGTTATTCCAGAGTGAGGGGGCGCCCACTGCAAAGGCTCTATTGCCCTTAGTTTTTAATTTTGATCTCGGGACATCCAAGAGCAGCTGATTGGTCGACCTCAGCGTTCTGACTGGAGAATGATGGCATAAAAGATCAGCCAGGTAAGATGGCGCCAAACCATTTAAGGCCTTAAAAACAAGCAATAAAATCTTAAAATCTATCCTGTAACGGACAGGTAGCCAGGGGGAGGCCAAGACCGGCGTTATGTGTTCACGTTTTTTAGTTTTAGTTAAAAGGCGAGCAGCTGCGTTTTGGACAAGCTGGAGCCGATTTAAAGATTTCTGGTGTAGACCCATATATAAAGAATTACAATAATCCAGCCGAGTGGTGATAAAAGCATGGATGACTTTTTCAAGGTCTTTTGAAGGAAGATAGGCCTTTATTTTAGCAATAAGTCTTAACTGGAAGAAACTGGTCTTGACAACAGCACTGATTTGTTTATTAAAAGTAAATGAGGTATCAAAAATAACACCAAGATTTTTAATAGTGGATCGATTTTGGGAGGCTAAAGGGCCCAAAATGCCAAAAAGGGTCACCCAGTGCGTCCGAACGTCCAAACGTAATGATTTCTGTTTTATTTTCATTCAGAGTGAGGAAGTTTAACTCCATCCAGGTTTTTACCTCCTTTAAGCAGTCTAACAATGGCTGCACAGACTCTTTGGTTATAGATTTCATAGGCAAGTAGATTTGGACATCATCAGCAAAGCAATGATAGGAGATGTTATGTTTCTGAAAAATGGAACCCAGTGGCAGCATATACAGAGAAAAGAGGATAGGGCCCAGAATAGAGCCTTGAGGGACCCCGCAGGTAAGAGGAGCAGCTGATGAAGAGTGTTCAGCTAAATGAACAGAGAAACTCCTATCAGTCAAGTATGACTGGAACCATTTCAAGACAACACCTTTGATACCTACACAATGTTCAAGGCGAGATAAAAGGATTTTGTGATCCACAGTATCAAAGGCGGCAGTCAGGTCTAGAAGCACCAGCACAGCAGAGTTTCCTGAATCCACCGTTAGAAGGAGATCATTAAAAACCCTTAAAAGTGCTGTTTCTGTACTATGCCGTGGTTTAAAGCCAGATTGAAACTTCTCCTGAATGTCATGGTTGTTAAGGAATGTTTGTAATTGGTTTAAAACTATTTTCTCCAGCACTTTTGAGAAAAAGTAGTTTAGAAATAGGCCTGAAGTTAGAGAGAACGTCAGGATCCAGATCAGATTTTTTGATAAGAGGCTGCACTACAGCATGTTTAAAGGCAGCTGGGACACAACCTGCACTCAGACATGTGTTTATTAAAATAAGAATGCTGGACCCGACAGTATTAAAAACGTCCTTTAAAAGACGCGAGGGAAGGATATCTGAGGGACAATTTGTAGGCCGCAGACTCTGAACTATCTTAGATAGTGAGGAGAGAGTGATACAGGCTCAAACTGCTTAAAGACAGCTGAGTATGTAGGAGGGACTGAAGGGTCTATGGCAGAGGAGGTTGGTAAAGATCTAAGCACAGAAATCTTTCCAATAAAAAATGTTTTAAAATCTTCGCATAATGTAAGTGTGGGCAGGATTTGAGCTGCATTGCTAGGATTTATAAGGGAGTTGAGATTTTTAAAGAGAACCTGGGGCCTATGATTGTTGTTGGAGACAATGTTGGATATGAATTTAGTTTTAGCGATTTTTACAGCTGTCTGATAGCTTGCAAGGCAGTCTCTAAGAATTTCTAGGGAGACCTGGAGCTTGTCTTTTTTCCATTTCCTTTCAGCTTGTCTACAAATACGCCTCAGAGAGCGGGTTGTGTTATTTAGCCATGGTTCTGAGGATGGCTTTAGGACTTTAGTTTTAAAAGGAGCAACAGAATCCAGGATGTCAGTGCAGGTGGAGCCAAAGGTGGAAATTAGCTCATCAGCACTGAGACCACAGCCACCATCCAAGTTATAAAGTTTAGATTCTTTAAAAGCATTTGCAAACTGCAACGTAGTTGATGGGTTGATCACACGCTGAAGACGAGTAGGATGATAAGTTGCGATCCTGGAGCAGGGGATGGTGGCAGTGAACAGAACAGGCAGGTGATCGGATATACCCGTGTTACATATTTCCTTAATATGGACACAGAGACCGTGCGAAAGTACAAGGTCCAATGTGTGACCTTTTAAGACCGATAAAAATATTGGTTATTTAATAATCCAATATGCCGATATATCGGTTGATTATATATAAATAAATAAAAAAATCCAGAAACGCGTTACCAAACATAAACAGATTTCTCTGACATTAGTTATTTGTAGTTATTTGAATTCTCACTAAAATAATATAATAATTTGTTTTATTGTCACAACAAAACATAGGAACATCAAAATATATTAAACTTCTGATAAATAAAATGTATAAAAATACAAACTTAAGATATGAAAGTTAAAGTCCTTTAAACAAAAACACATTAACAAAAAAAAAATCAGTGTTGCCAACAGGGACGTTGTAGAGCGTCCTCTGGTGGACAGACTATGCAACACCATCACTAACAGGGACGTTGTAGAGCGTCCTCTGGTGGACAGACTATGCAACGCCATCACTAACAGGGACGCGTTGTAGAGCGTCCTCTGGTGGACAGACTACGCAACGCCATCACTAACAGGGACGTTGTAGAGCGTCCTCTGGTGGACAGACTACGCAACACCATCACTAACAGGGACGTTGTAGAGCGTCCTCTGGTGGACAGACTATGCAACGCCATCACTAACAGGGACGTTGTAGAGCGTCCTCTGGTGGACAGACTATGCAACGCCATCACTAACCGGGACGTTGTATAGCGTCCTCTGGTGGACAGACTATGCAACGCCATCACTAACAGGGACGTTGTAGAGCGTCCTCTGGTGGACAGACTATGCAACGCCATCACTAACAGGGACGTTGTAGAGCGTCCTCTGGTGGACAGACTATGCAACGCCATCACTAACAGGGACGTTGTAGAGCGTCCTCTGGTGGACAGACTACGCAACGCCATCACTAACAGGGACGTTGTAGAGCGTCCTCTGGTGGACAGACTACGCAACGCCATCACTAACAGGGACGTTGTAGAGCGTCCTCTGGTGGACAGACTATGCAACGCCATCACTAACAGGGACGTTGTAGAGCGTCCTCTGGTGGACAGACTATGCAACGCCATCACTAACCGGGGCGTTGTATAGCGTCCTCTGGTGGACAGACTATGCAACGCCATCACTAACAGGGACGTTGTAGAGCGTCCTCTGGTGGACAGACTATGCAACGCCATCACTAACAGGGACGTTGTAGAGCGTCCTCTGGTGGACAGACTATGCAACGCCATCACTAACAGGGACGTTGTAGAGCGTCCTCTGGTGGACAGACTATGCAACGCCATCACTAACAGGGACGTTGTAGAGCGTCCTCTGGTGGACAGACTATGCAACGCCATCACTAACCGGGACGTTGTATAGCGTCCTCTGGTGGACAGACTATGCAACGCCATCACTAACAGGGACGTTGTAGAGCGTCCTCTGGTGGACAGACTATGCAACGCCATCACTAACAGGGACGTTGTAGAGCGTCCTCTGGTGGACAGACTATGCAACGCCATCACTTACAGGGACGTTGTAGAGCGTCCTCTGGTGGACAGACTATGCAACGCCATCACTAACAGGGACGTTGTAGAACGTTCTGTTCTGACAAAACCAATTATTATATTATTTTAGTGAGAACTCATAAATAACTACAAATAACTAATGTTAGGGAAATCTGTTTGGCCGATATATCACATTTTTAAATAACCAAATATTTGTATCGTATCGGCCTTAAAAATCCTTATCAGTCGGGCTCTAGTGCAGTAGTTTGTTTTATTAATGGATTTTTATTAATTAGGCCTGTAGCATACTCCTTTTTATTGTATTCTATTGATCGATGTGTGTGTGTTATGTGTTAGATTAATAGTGCTGTAGATGTCTGGTTTAATTACAGGCATCTCAGAGCACTGAAAACACTCAAAAATATGTTATTTCCTCCCCTCATTTGATTTGAGTTACTACTTTGGACATTCACTAGTCCTTTCCTCAGGTAGCTCTGAGGTAGCGAGCTCCGTAATATTTGTTTGACGAGCATTAAAGCCGTTTCAAGAACCTGCAAATGTTTTTTTATTTGACGTAATGTTGCAGGATTTTGGATGCAGATCTTCCAAACTGTCCAACCTCTAACGTTGTTTGTCTCCTCTCCGTCTGTCCCCCGCCTCCAGCTCAACGTGACCCTGGAGAAGGAGGTGGTGGGGATCTGGGTGAAGGTCCCGTGTGTGGACGAGTTGGGCAGCTGTCACTATCCAGACGTCTGTGCCATCCTGAACCAGCTGATCCCCCCGGGTCAGGACTGTCCCGAGCCGCTCCACACCTACGGACTGCCCTGCCGCTGCCCCTTCAAAGCCGTGAGTCCTTTCACAACAACGCAGCTCTCTCTCTCTGTTTTATGTTTATTTACACTATGAATTGCATTATGGGACCTTGATCTGTGACAACTTTTAGTGACTATGGAGGTTGGTTTTGGTAGAATATGGATAACAGATTTCTTTTTAGAAGTTTAACTGATTTTGTATGAGATTTAGTTTGAGTTTAAACCAAAACGATATATTGTGCAGGCCCAGTCTGAGCCTCTCTCTCTCTCTCTCTCTCTCTCTCTCTCTCTCTCTCTCTCTCTCTCTCTCTCTCTCTCTCTATCTAGGGATCGTACTCTCTGCCCCAGTCGGACTTCTACCTGCCCAACATGGATCTGCCCTACTGGCTGACCAACGGGGACTACCGTGTGCAGGGCGTCCTGGGCGCCCAGGGCAAAGAGCTGGGCTGCCTCAAACTGTCTCTCTCCCTTCACTCCCTCTAGAGGAGGTTCCAGGTGGTCGATGATTTGCACATAGAAACGATTTGAAAAGTTGGGAAACGAAGCAGAAGTTGCACAAAGTTCTGAAACTGCTGAACCTCACAGCCAGGGGCCCGCGGACGATGAGAGAAAACAAAAAAACGGGAAAAACATATTTCGCATTTCTGCTGCACAGAAAGATGTTTTGGGAAAACAAATTTATAATATAATGCAAGAACTTCTGCACGCTAAACTAATGATGGCACATGGAACATCACCTTTTACATTTTTTGTAATTTTAAGACATAAAAAGGGGAGAGATGGGGGGGATGACATGCACAGGTCGGAATTGAACCCCGGTTCGCTGCATCGAGGACTAAACCTCTATATATACACAATCACTGATTGGTTGTTGTTGGGAGATTTTGGGCTGATGAGTAGACGCTCTGCTGGGAATTATGCCACATCTATTTTAGTATAACAGATTATGTATTTTCTGTTTTTTTGATTTGTATTATCTGTGTTTTTACTAAGTGCCCAATGAATTACTGCATCTATGAAATGAAAAAGAGATGAAAATAAATCTGAGACTGAGTTAGTTTGATATTGTGATTTTGAATGTTTGTTTTCTTCACTTTTGATAACAAACAATGATTGAATGATTTATGTTTTGTGAATGATTCCACACACAATGTACGATTTTTTAAAAATAAACATAATCCAATTGCTTTTAATATGGTGTTATATATGTGCCTCATTCCTGAATGTTTTGAGCACAGAGAACTATATTTTGCAAGCACATAAAATAACGTTTTGAACAGAAATGAACACAGAGCAAGCCCAGATTGGAACATAGGGGATATACACTGGTACGACTAATACTGATCACCTCCACCCAAAAATGATTTAAGACTTTCTGATGAAAATACTTTTTTGTCTGTTTGTTGAAGTTGGAGCAAACCGACCATGGACCAGGGGGTCTGGGGGCGTCCTCTGTTTTATTGGTGGAATTTGAATCCCATTACTTGCATTTCTACATACATTTACAGGACTATGGTGATACAAAATCAAGGCAATGATGATAAATTCCACCAGAAAGCATAGTACTAAACGATGTGTAAGAAAAAGACGGCTTACTTTCTTCATCGGTAAAAAATCGGGGCGGCCTCTTGCTTACCCGGTAATAGAGCTTGCCCCACATAGACTGAGTCCTGCAGCGACCCGGGTTTGAATCCAACCTGCGGCCCTTTGCTACGTGTCATCCCCTCCATCTCCCTTTCCTGTTTATCCCCTATAATAAAGGGAAAAACCCTAAAAATTCATCTTAAAAAAATAAATACATAAGGGCTGATCACCGAGACCCATCAAGTAATATCAAACAACCTTGAAAGTGTGTGTGTGTGTGTGTGTGTGTGTGTGTGTGTGGGGTTTTAAATGCTAATTTCTTTCTTTCAGTTGGACTTTTAGAGAAACAAGTGGTGTGCAGCTGTCTTTTAGCCTCACACAGGAAGTGTGCTGCTTCTGGCAGCGGCAGCGTTTAAAAACCAAAGAGAAGTGAATGTGGTTTTCATTTAGAGAAAAACACACAGCATGTGGACACCAGGCACAGCCTGCATGTGCTGTATTATCTTCATAATGCATCTAAATGTCTTATACCTGCATAGTGTGTGTTCAGCCACTAGAGGGCAGAGCCACTCACAGTAATGTCTCATCCAACTTAACTAGCTGGATGGGGGGTGACTGTGCTTGTGTGACTTCAATAACAAGACAAAAGAAAGACAGACACAGTAGGCATCGTCACATTATTTTTTAACAGTACACTGTAAGACTTAGCTGTAATTTCTACAGTTACTTACCACAAAATTCCCAGTAAAATACCATAATTTTCTTTTCCGGTTAATTACTGTAATAAACATTGCATTATGGGTATTAACATTTAATTTACAGTGATTTACTGTATTTTTTGAATTTGCGGTATAGCCGGCCGGCGTCACATGACCAGCCGGGGGGCTCCTAATTTCATAGGCTATCATACGTTTTGGTTTGCATGCATTTTTCGTACAATATCATACGGACCCATTCATGAGAATGCAATGCATGTTTAGTGTTTTCTGCGATGGAGTTAAGTTGATTGGAAAACTTTCACCCAGGAAATGTAAATCCTTAGTTTTAACCAAATTTTCCCAATCTTAACCGGTTGTTTTGGAGCCTAATATTAACTTTTGGAGCCTAATCTTAACTTTTGGAGCCTAATCTTAACTTTTGGAGCCTAATATTAACTTTTGTCGCGGCGTAAAGCTCATATTTTGCAGACAAAATTTAACCATGACGTCCACCCAAACAATCGGCAGCATGCAAGGCAGAAATAATCGACAAAGACATTGTAAAAAGTGATAAAGAACTTTGGGAAAAGTTAGAAAACATCAAAAAGGGACAGAGCTTCAATAACTTGGTCAAAACAAAAACAAAAATATCCCAAAAAATCGAACAAAGAACTTTGGGAAAAGTGACAAACGTGTCTTAACTTAAAATGTTGACCCAGAAAAACTAAATGTTGGTCTACAGAAAGACAACACAAGGATTATTATTATTATTATTATTATTATTATTAATAATAATATGTATAAGCTGACTGGTTCTACTGGCGGCAGATTTTGGCAAGATTTGCAGGGAAATATCAGAACCGTGTGTGTGCACCCGTGCCGAGGAGGTCAGTAGGTCTGGGCGAGGTGGAGGAAGCTCCACAATCACAGGAAGAAACAATTAACCCTGCAGACATCCACCCAGATGTTACCATGCTGCCTTTTCCTTCGGTTTACTGTCGTCTTCATTGAATCACTTCAATAACAAGACAAAAGAAAGACAGACACAGTAGGCATCGTCACATTATTTTTTATTTATTTGTTTATTTGTCTAGGGACTAGAGTATGTAGCATAGACCTACAGTTTGTCACACACCACGGGGTTTATAGCCTAAGCTAATTTGCAGTGCATGTCCTTAGATGGACCCTTTTTATATATAATAACTCAACCATGGAAATAAAAGGGATAGAACGGCCATTGTACGCATTGTACACAACAAAATGGCGATTTTTGTTAGTTGTCATGTAACCATAGACAGTTGCATAGAAATGTGTGCAAGATAAATCTCAATCATTCCCAATCAGCAGAGACGGAGAGGTAGGTATATGTTAGGAGATAACATAGACACAGGCTAATTACTGCTAACTAACATGCTAGTTAACATTAACATAGACACAGGCTAATTACTGCTAACTAACATGCTAGTTAACATTAACATAGACACAGGCTAATTACTGCTAACTAACATGCTAGTTAACATAGGCACAGGCTAATTACTGCTAACTAACATGCTAGTTAATATTAACATAGGCACAGGCTAATTACTGCTAACTAACATGCTAGTTAACATTAACATAGACACAGGCTAATTACTGCTAACTAACATGCTAGTTAACATTAACATAGGCACAGGCTAATTACTGCTAACTAACATGCTAGTTAACATTAACATAGGCACAGGCTAATTACTGCTAATTAACATGCTAGTTAACATTAACATAGGCACAGGCTAATTACTGCTAACTAACATGCTAGTTAACATTAACATAGACACAGGCTAATTACTGCTAACTAACATGCTAGTTAATATTAACATAGGCACAGGCTAATTACTGCTAACTAACATGCTAGTTAACATTAACATAGGCACAGGGTAATTAGGCTACTGCTAACTAACATGCTAGTTAACATTAACATAGACACAGGCTAATTACTGCTAACTAACATGCTAGTTATCATTAACAGGCACAGGCTAATTACTGCTAACTAACATGCTAGTTATCATTGACATAGGCACAGGCTAATTACTGCTAACTAACATGCTAGTTATCATTAACAGGCACAGGCTAATTACTGCTAACTAACATGCTAGTTATCATTAACAGGCACAGGCTAATTACTGCTAACTAACATGCTAGTTATCATTAACATAGGCACAGGCTAATTACTGCTAACTAACATGCTAGTTATCATTAACAGGCACAGGCTAATTACTGCTAACTAACATGCTAGTTATCATTAACAGGCACAGGCTAATTACTGTTAACTAACATGCTAGTTATCATTAACATAGGCACAGGCTAATTACTGCTAACTAACATGCTAGTTATCATTAACATAGGCACAGGCTAATTACTGCTAACTAACATGCTAGTTATCATTAACAGGCACAGGCTAATTACTGCTAACTAACATGCTAGTTATCATTAACAGGCACAGGCTAATTACTGCTAACTAACATGCTAGTTATCATTAACATAGGCACAGGCTAATTACTGCTAACTAACATGCTAGTTATCATTAACAGGCACAGGCTAATTACTGCTAACTAACATGCTAGTTATCATTAACAGGCACAGGCTAATTACTGTTAACTAACATGCTAGTTATCATTAACATAGGCACAGGCTAATTACTGCTAACTAACATGCTAGTTATCATTAACATAGGCACAGGCTAATTACTGCTAACTAACATGCTAGTTATCATTAACAGGCACAGGCTAATTACTGCTAACTAACATGCTAGTTATCATTAACAGGCACAGGCTAATTACTGTTAACTAACATGCTAGTTATCATTAACATAGGCACAGGCTAATTACTGCTAACTAACATGCTAGTTATCATTAACATAGGCACAGGCTAATTACTGCTAACTAACATGCTAGTTAACATTAACAGGCACAGGCTAATCAGAAACTGAGTAGAAACTCAGCCTGGTTTCTTCTCCTCTTTCCTCTCCACCTCTCCTTGTTTCATCAACTCTACTCTATTCCTCTCCTCCTCTCCTCTCTTCCTCTCCTTGTTTCATCAACTCTACTCTGTTCCTCTCCTCCTCTCCTCTCTTCCTCTCCTTGTTTCATCAACTCTACTCTGTTCCTCTCCTCTCCTCCTCTCCTCTCTTCCTCTCCTTGTTTCATCAACTCTACTCCTCTCCTTTCCTCTCTTCCTCTCCTCTCTTCTCCTCTCCTCTCCGCAGGACATCCTCTTTCTGACCTCCACCACCGGGCCGCTTCCTGCGACAGGAAGTCAGTTCACAGACGCAGGAGAGGAGGCAGGATGAAGAGGAGGAGGAGAGGAGGAGAGGAGGAGAGAAGGGGACGGCGGTCTGCAGAAAGGTTTAAGAAGGCAAAAGAAGGGAGGAGAGTTGAACGAGGCAGACACACAGGAGGTGAGGAAGAGGAGAAGCGGAGAGGTCAAAGGTCACCATGGAAACAAACAAATCAGTGGTTCATCAGGACAATAGAGCGGGAGGGAAACGGGCTCAGCTCGGCCACTGATTGGCTCGCAACAGTTCCGCGTCATCACCTGTTGTCATGTGGGATCCACCAATGAGACAAAGGTTCTCTCAGGGGGGTTGTTGCAGAATATCTTATATTTATATTATTATATATTTATATAATATATTTATACTTTTTCTTTGTTCACACACACACACACACACACTGTATCTTTCACCGGAGTGGGTGTTATTTGTCTTCTTCACTCTGATTCTTATCTGGCAACATGGGGGTCAGCAGATCAGCTACATCCTGCTTTTAAATACACACACACACACACACACACACACACACACACACACACACACACACACACACACACACACACACACACACACACACACACACACACACACACGGGTTTTAAGCTGCTTTCAGCAACAAAAGATGAATTAACTGTTGACTGCACTGCTAATGGCACATATAATGACACGTATAATTGCACACACACACACACACATGCACGCACGCAAGCACACACAGACACAGACACACACACACACACACACACACACAATAAGGTGAAGCTATAAATCTGCTGCCACCTTTTCACATAATAGCGGTAACTTGTTGTCCAGAGGACAGAAGGTTGGTGAAAGGTGTCGCTCATCATGATGTCTTGTTGGAGGTGTGTTTATCAGCACCGTATCCTGGGAGTGGATGATTCTGCACGTCATGAATTACGGGCAGTACCAACGCAGGAGGAAGTTTTCTCTTTGTGTGCTGAAACAGATTATACCGGTGCAGAAGAGTGTTGGATGGGAGTGTAGGGACTAGAGTTTTCATGGTGATTGCTGCATGTCCACCTTTACTGTAGCCTTGCATTGCCAGACCTTCCTCCACAGCAATGCAAAAGAAGGTCTGGCTAGTCGACACAGCATTCCTGGATGGTAGAAAAACGTGCTCTGGTTTATTGGCATTTCTTTAAACCAATCACAATTGTCGCGGGCGGGGCTAAGCGCTGCATGGAGCCACGATGCCTCTGCTAAATAGCCTCGGGAAGGAACTTGTTTTGGTGAAACGTGTGCACGTTCCAAAGTTGGTTTAGTCGTGCAGATATTTACCCTGCATTTTCCACAATAAAAGCAAAACAAAGAAACAAATAAACAAGTAAACACACAAGAAAAACAGGCAAACAGTAGACATTGAGCAGAAGGTAGACTGAAAGTAAAGTGGCGTCAAATAAAGATTTTGTAAAGTGCGGTTTGCCATGGTACAAGAAACAGTATTGTGGTGTAGATAAGTGACGTTAAAATGAATTGAATATGTAATTAAAGTAATAAAGCAAAAGTAGGTAACCATAATATAAGTTATATTTACCTGTGACCACAAATACTATTGAAAAAGTAAGTACTTGTAATGGAAAAATATAAATACAGATAATAAAAAAGTGTCCCTATTGGGACCTTGATCAGTAAAAGCATCTTCTATATTAGAACCAGTGGACAACTTTGGACCAAAATTGTGTGTTTGTGTGTGTGTGTGTGTGTGTGTGTGTGTGTATGTGTGTGTGTGTGTTAAGACCACAGGCTGCCATCTTATCTCATGGCTTATCAGCCTAAGTGGAGGAGAAAGGGATGAACTAAACTTGCAGGTTACGCTGTGGAAAAACGTTTGCCTTTAATCACAAATTCATGATAAATCATTACAGCTGTTGCAGATGTTTTTCATGCAGATGTTTTTCATTCAGGTTTTTGCTTCCTGTAGAAAATGTCTCATTCATGTCCAGCAACTAAAGAAAAAAATCCAAAATATATTATCTCAAAATTGTAAATCAATGAAAACAAATTATGAAACACTGAGTTTCAACCGTGAGTCTTGAAGTAAGGAAAGTTGTAACACGCACAGAGGAATCTCTGATAGGCCTACGTCACGTCCTGACCACACACACTTTCATACAGGTGGTGAATTAATTGGAAACAGACGTGCTCCTGTGTGTGTGTGTGTGTGTGTGTGTGTGTGTGTGTGTGCGCGCGTGTCTGCAAAAGCATTCTTTTCCTCTAACTTATTCAGCTGGGAAGTCTCTCGCTCTCTCGCTCTCTCTAAAACACACACACACACACACACACACACACACAGCCACCATTTGGTTGGCTGCAGACATGATGGTGTTTGTTTTGCTGATAATGTAATCTGATTGGCTGACCTCTGCTCTGCCTGGATGCCTGAGGATCGGGTCGCCTGTACAGACGACTGCAGACACGACAAGAATAGTTAAACGTCATTTAAAATATTTCCAGTTTGATTTAGGAATTAATCAATCGTACATGGAGTCTGATGTTCATCTTTTGTTTGTGAAATGAATTTGGTGATCAGGCTGTGCTTCCATTCATCCTCTGATCGCCCCCGTTGAAAAACACTGGTTTAAATGGACTTCACGACATTACAGTGAGTTGTGTATTTCGTCTCTCGTATATATATTTAATAAATGAAGCCCCAACCCGACCAGTAGTGCCCTGCCCTTCTTACTGATCTCTTCAGTCGTCCATCTCGCCGTCCAGTGGAAGTCTCCCGTTGGCCGATGACAGCGCCGATGCCTTTAAGCTTTAAGCGCCCCCCTCTCCCCTCTTAGCCGTGAGGAAAGGGATATGCTTGAACCCTCCTCGGCCTGATTCTCTCTCAGCCTGCAGGATATTCTGGGGACCAAATGAGAAAGTAAGAGCTGTGCATGCTGTTAGATATTCAGCAGTGGATCTGCAGCTGTTGAGCTCTAGCTGGTTTAAATGGATTTAACTTGATGTCTGAAGGATTCTGATCCAACCAAAGATTAATTGCTGAAACAGAAGAGACAAAAAAAGATTAGTATTTGCTCAAGGTTTCAAACCTCTACTTTGATGTCTCCAAAGCTCAAGCTTAATTGTAAACTCCAAGTTTTACAGAAAAAGCATCAATTTGCCTTTTGGTCGTTCTTAAATTAATTATGTCTCACAGTCGGCATTGTGTACGAAAGCTCAGTACAATATCATACAGTTCTACTCTACTAAAGCTACATGAAAAGAAGATGCAGTTTAAATATGTACATGTAACTTTGTGCCCTAAACTGTCCATTTTGAGCTAATCTTTAGCACAAAAATATCCCAAATCCATCAGCTGCTTATAGAATGCATATACCTCTGCATGGCTTCCCCATCAATTATGACTTAAACTGCAAGGGAATGACTGAAATGAGATCCCGCCATGATTTTCTGGAAATGTTTTGACATCTGTGGCCTGTGGTTGGAGATCAACGCTCTAACTCTTCATAATTATATTTTTGGTTTAAAAGAAGAAGAAGCCGGAATGTGTTTCGTCACATTAAGGACAGACTTCTGAATTTTGAGCATTCTCTTCATAGCTGGTTGAATCTTCATGGATTGTTTTCCCTGCGTAAAAAGCAATCATATCATCTTGTTCAAGGACATACAGACATACAGTGTTAGTTCTAAGAAGAGCAAAGCTGTGTTGGATGTCCTTGAATCTGGACACATACAATCTTTGGATTTAGATACACAATGATAATTTACTCTTTATACTCTTTATCCTGTCTGCTTTCACAGAAAGTTCAATGCAAAACCGAGTGTAACTGATGACTGACAGCTCTGAAACTGTCTGTTTGTAGTTATAATCATGGGGTTTCTTCCTATCTGTATAGTACTTTTACTGCCAAAAGCCCAGATCATACATCTTTGCAATGGAGTACAAATATATATCCTGCTGTGGACTTAAGTCCCACCGGGAGTTAACACACATTTTCCAAATGATTTAAGGGCCAGGTTGTGATGAGTTTAGGCAGACTGAAAGGGGGAGAAAAGCTTTAAGTTACGGAGAGGTGGTGTCATGTTTCTTTAAAAGCACTCCAGAGTTGTGGTGAGTTTCCTCAGGGCAGGAGGGCTTTTCTTTGTGTTGAGTCTCGATACATTTGCATATGACCCTCCTCCTCCCTTTGGATTGGCCGGGGCTCCGCTAGCATGTGGAAAGCCCACATCCAAACTTTCTCAGTTGGAGCAAAACTTTCCTGAGTTGAGGAGGATGAAGTGAGAGGTTGGACGCCAGCAGCTGTATGAGTGAGTAACAACAGGCAGAGAGTGGCTGGTAGTGTATGAACAGATACAGGATAATTTCTTAATTGTAGGTTTCCCTGACCAGGCTGGAGGTTTTATTTTTTTCTATGTATACAACCAACAGTTTTCTTTACTGGTTGGGTTATAGTTTTTTTGTTTAGTGAGAAGAAACTAGTTTTTGTTTTGAAAAAAATGAATTTGATCATCAGCTTATGTAATGTTTGTTATAGATAAACAAGATATTTTTTCACTTTCACTTCACTATTTTTTCAACAAACTGTTTTGAAACAATTTCAAATTCAAATTAAATATATTTTTTTTTCTTTATAGTGATTTTTAGAAATGTTAAGTGAAGTTTAGCGACTAGAGAGAGATTATTACTTCTCATCATTATGCTGCTAGCTCTGCTTCTGGTTCTGAGTCTTTGCTCTGGCGCTCGCTCCTCCGAGCCATCATCGATAACTATCCAGTACCGTGTTTGGGAGGAACAGCCGACGGAACCCGGTCGGCCGTCTGGTTGACGACCTCCGGCAAAGGGACGAAGGTGGTCCTCTGGAGGATTTCCAGGTGGTGGAACACGGGAAAGCCCTTCCCTTCTCCGTCAGCACTCGAGATGGGGTCGTGTCCACCCAGGGCCGGCTGGACAGGGAGGAGCTGTGCAGAGGGTCGGATCTGTGTGAAGTGGCCTTCAGTGTCCTTTACAGGAAAATTGGTGCTATGAACTGCCTGCGGGTTCGTGTGGAGGTGATGGACCTGAATGACCACAGCCCCAGCTTCCCTAGCGCACTGCAGGAAGTGGAGATCTCAGAGACTGCTGGCCTCAGGATGCGTATCCCTTTGGACCGGGCCATCGATCCTGACGCAGGGCCGAATGGCCTCCAAACCTACTCGCTGTCCGTCAACCAACACTTTGCGCTGGATGTGACAGTCGCACCAGGTGGGACAAAACAGGCAGAGCTGGTGGTGATCAAAGAACTGGACAGGGAGGTTCAGGCCACATTTGACTTAACCCTAGTGGCATGGGATAAAGGAAACCCCCCCAGGTCTGGGAGCACATTGGTCCGTGTCAATATTCAGGACTCAAATGATAACAGCCCCATGTTTGAGGACAGTACTCCCACTGTGGAGCTTTTTGAGGATACGGCCCGTGGGACAACCATCATCAACCTCAAGGCCACTGACCCAGACCAGGGTGCCAATGGGGAAGTGGAGTATTCGCTTAGTAAGCACGCACGTCCAGAGGTTCATAAGCTCTTCTATGTCAATCCACAATCTGGAGCTGTGAGTATCAAAGCACCTCTGGACTACGAGGCCCAGACCTCTTATGAAGTCATTATACAGGCCCGTGATCGCGGGCCCAATGCGATTGCCACGCACTGCAAACTGCACGTCAAGCTTAAGGATGTAAACGACAATGCACCGAGGATACACATGACCTGGACTCCACCCAACTCACCTGTGGCAACTGTGCTGGAAGGAGCACTAGAGGACACCTTCCTTGCTCTGGTGATGGTCTCTGATGCAGATTCAGGAGGAAATGGCAAAGTGACAGCGCAAATTCGACAAGGATCTGGCCCTTTTCGCCTTAAACGGATCCATGGTGACAATTACATGATTGTTACTAATGGCAGCCTGGATCGAGAAAAGGTGATGCAGTATAACATCACGGTCCTCGCCCAGGATTATGGAGATCCGCCACTGTCTTGTGTTAAACACCTGCCTGTCCATGTTCTGGATGAGAACGACAATGCCCCTGTGTTCTCCACCTCCCTGTATAAGGCCTCCTTCAGGGAGAACAACATGGCAGGCTACCACGCCCTCAAAGTTGAAGCCCACGATGTTGACCTGGAGTTTAGCGGAAGAGTTTCCTACTTCATACGCAACCCTAATGAAGTGGAAACTAACCCACTGTCTTTCTCCATCCACCCGACCAGTGGTGTCATAAGCGTCCAGCGTCCTCTAGACTATGAGGAATCCCACACCTACTCTTTCATGGTGGAGGCCATTGATCAGGGTCATCCACCTCTCACCAGCACAGCTTCTGTGCAAATCGAGGTCCAGGATGTAAACGACAACTACCCAGTCATCAAGGAGCCAAAACCCAGAAAGGGCGTGGCCTTTCTAAGTGTACCTGTCAATACAGACAAGGGGGAGATTGTGACTGAGCTGGGAAATGACATTGAAGAGGGATTCACACCTTTGCCAATCAATCACTCAGTCAGAGAGGGACTTGGATTCCTTGCATCCACCATACAGGCTGAAGACCCAGACTCTGGGCTAAACGGACAACTCAGCTACCACATCACTGACGGAAACCCTTTTGGTCTTTTCTGGTTGGATCAGGCTACAGGCCAGCTGTTTGTGAACACCACCAATGCTACTGAGCTAATTGGGAAAACCTTTAAGATGAACATTGCTGTGTCTGACATGGGCAGTCCTAGCCTGACCACCAAGTCAACTCTGGAGGTGACTTTCATCAATCTCAAGGACCATCTAAAGAACTCGTCACCAGGTAACCGCGGACAGCTCAGCTTCACAATGATGATGGCGATCTGCCTGGGTGGCACCTGCCTGCTGCTTCTGTTGGCCATCGCTTTGGTGACAACGTTCTGCCGCCCAGAGAAACGAGACAGCCGGGCTTACAACTGCAGACAAGCCGAGTCATCCTACACCAGCCACCCGCGGCGGCCACAGAAGAATATCAGGAAGTCTGACATCCAGCTAATTCCTGTCATCAGAGGGCGAAAAGAGGAGACTGAGGGTGACAGTGAAGCCCAGCCACTCGCACCAACCCCCAATGCTGTCAGACGATCAACAATCTGAGAGGCAGTATACCTTGACGCCATCAGTCATGAACACAAGCTTCCATTCTCAAGGCTACCCGGAAGTGGATGCCACTCAACCTGCCACCCACCACTGCAGAACACTTAGGAAACCTGCAAACATCGAACTTGATGGCACTTTGCCTCTGACGCCCGCCACTTCTTATCGGACTCTACGGAAAGCCAGGAACCCTTCATCATCCTCCTCTTCGGTTTCCCGTTCGAGCACCTTGAAGCGCCAGACCCCTGTTGAAAGGGAGGAGGCGGAGCCGCTGAGTTCAGCATCACAGGCGACCCTCAGGAGGCCAAGGACCTCGGAGGGACGAGGGGGGCCCGATGCAGAACAGCGACAGATGCTTCGAAACCTGGTGCGACTGTCCATGGCAGCGTTTGGAGACTCCATTGAGCTTTCCTCAGCTTCCCCAGAAGTGCAGGTGGGTTGCGTTATCTTACTTTTTTCCAACAATCACAGGAACATTAACTCATATTCCATGGTACCTTTTAGAGCTGCAACAATCGATTATTTTCCCGATAAATCATTAGTTTTTTGGTCCATAAAATGTGAGAAAATAGTGAAACATGTGGATCAGTGTTTCCCAAAGCCCACGATGACGTCCACAAATGTCTTGTTTAGTCTACAACTCAAAGATACTCAGTTTACTGTCACAGAGGAGTGAAGAAGCTATAACATTCAAGAAGCTGGAATTAAAGAATTTTTCATTGAATCGATTTACCAAAGTAGTAACCAATTTAATAGTTGACAACTTTACTAAATTAATAATTGAATCCTTTTTTAATCCGTTACTTTGATTTTAATAGTTTGTCTTCGATCCTAGTTCTAATGTGGATGTCATTGAGTTAAATAATCTTGTTTTATCAAATTTTATGTCACAAGGCTAAAACTCATGATTACAAGTTCTGAAGTTGTTTTCAAGACAGAAAATAACTTCACTGCAAGTTGATCTATTTACATTGCATTAATGATTTAACCTAATCTGCATGATGCTTTCTTAATGTCTTCTTATTTACATTCTGCACTATATTTTAAACATTAAGGGTAATGTGCTGCTGCTGGCTCTCATTTAAATGCCATTTACTTCCATCTAAAACGTGTGATCACATTTATTTCCACATGTGCTTGCAGTTAATGTTGGTGTAATTAAGTCTCCCCCTGCAGGCTTTGAGATTAATCTGAAGTGAAGTCCATTAGAGACTATGAGTCCCCCCCCCCACCCCTCCCATATACCCCAGCTAACTCCAGCAGCCTTTCAGCTTTTTCAGCCTCCTGTATGAAGGCTTACTCAGACAGCCTGGAGGCTGGAGTCTGGTGGAGGTGCGTGTGAGGGGGGTATAACTATCTGATGGATGACTGTGAAGCCCAAAAACAGTGAGTTTATTCAGGTGCTCATGTGTCACAGACAGTAACCCCCCGCTTGAGAAACTCTGACAGTCCTTTTTTACTGAATATCACATATCAGATTCATATTGAAACCAGGAGAGAAGAGAGGAGGAGGAGGAGGAGGAGGAGGAGAGGGGGAAAACCTTCATGCTCTGAGGGATGGGGGTGGGCCAGCTAAAGTAAGCTGTGATGTGTTTGTAGTGTAAACTAACACCATTCTGACACGCTGCTCTGTCACTTACAAATGACCCAAAAATCACTTTTACTGAGCTGAGCTGCTGCCAGAGGAAAAGAGAAAACAGATCAGGCTAAAAACAGCAGCTCAGAGTGCAGAGCAGGATCCTCCGAGCACAGCCTGTCAGCCACAGATACTCTGTGTGTGCACAGATTTAACCTTCAGAGCGGGACTGCAAACACAACCGAGTTCCAAACTTTGTCTTGTTACATTGTGGTGTGTGGCAGAGGTTTAATGATTTCACCTGTGAGCGTGTGATATTGGCCAGGTGCGAGCTGTGCTGCATGCTGTATGTAATGTGAAATCGCTCATCTAGGATAGGAGAAAAAAAATGTTAGCATTTCTTTTTTTAAAGGTTATTTTAAGGGCATTTTAGGCCTTTATTTGACAGGACAGATGCAGACATGAAAGTGGAGAGAGAGAGAGAGGGGGGAATGACATGCAGCAAAGGATCAGAATTGGCCAGAATTGAACCCTGGCCCAATGCATCAAGGAGTAAACCTCTATATATGGGCGCCTGCTCTACCAACTGAGCTATCTGGGCACCCAATGTCTGCATTTCTTTAAACCAATCACAATCATAGGCGCCAATGAGCACCAGTGTGTGCCAGACTGCCAGTAGGCTAGATTCTTTTAAAATTACACATTGCAGTTGGTGCTAAGTGGAGCGTCTTTGGTTATGTCGCTGTCAGTCCCCTGCACCTTTGAGTCTTAATGTCCCACAAAGCTGATCGCGGTTACGTGTCAGTTCAACTTTTCATCTCCAATCCTATCTGTATCTGTGAGAAGTGGCGCTGTCCTGAGTTGAAAGCTAGCCTAATCACGGCTTAACTATCGCGTCAATGGGCGTGTGTGTTTGTGAACCAAGCAGGCCTGCCTTGTGGCACAATCCACACTTTCTTCAAAACTTGGCATTTTCAAGTTTGTCGTCATTTTCCGTAGCACAAAGAGAGCAGAAGGTGAGGGGGCAAAAGCCTGCGGTCAGGTTTATCAAAAAATGTACTTCCTATGATCCAGACTACTTAATATTTAATAATTTTATCTGAAATACAAAAAGCTTGGCATTTTCAAGTTTGTCGTCATTTTCCGTAGCACAAAGAGAGCAGAAGGTGAGGGGGCAAAGCGCGCTGGCGGTCAGGTTTATCAAAAAATGTACTTCCTATGATCCAGACTACTCAATAATATTTAATAATTTTATCTGAAATACAACTTAACAACCAGAGTCATGGTGCATTTGGCTGTGAACGTCATCTTGGCATCAGAAACAACAGTTTTAACCCTTTTGAGCTGTAGAGGTGTTACGCTGTTTCAATCCCAGACCCGCGTCACTGAGGGCAAAGTTTGCTGCCAACGCCCAGCAGACAAAACAAAGAGCTCGGCCAGGTCCGACATCCTCATGTGAATCCCATTAGAGAAAGGAAGAGGCCTTTGTATTTTTTACCCAGCATCCTCCTCTCCTCTCCTCTGCCCTCCCAGTCGACCCAGTTGGCACTCCTCGGGCTTCCGACGTTTCTCTCCTCCTTCGAGGTCGCAGAGGAAAAGGCCTGTAGACGCCTGGGAGGAGGGGGGGATTTATTGTTCACCTCCACTTCAACACACACACAAACACACAAACACACACACACACACACACACACACACACACACACACTTTGTTGTCACTTCTGCCAATGTTTTAGTCCCTTTTTACAAGATGTTTTTTAGCTTTTTCCGTTTGTTTTTCGCTTTTTTTTTACGTTTTTTGTCACTTCTGACAACGTTTTTGTTGCTTTTTGTCACTTGTCTCACACACACACACACACACACACACACACACACACACACACACACACACACACACACACACACACACACACACACAGAAAGAAACCAGTCAGAGAAGAATAGGCTTTTACGTAGAGGCCATTTCCTTTCACTTCAGCAGCATGTACGTGTATAAACACACAAATGTCATGGCTAAAACAAAGTCATATATTAGCTTGTGAGCACTGTGTGTGTGTGTGTGTGTGTGTGTGTGTTTCCTTCCTGGTGTGCAGAGTGTATCCGCTGCATAACAGAGCTGTCAGCAGAAAGCTCCGAGCAGTGAGACGGACTCAGCCGCTCGGTTCTCACACTGTACGACAAAAAAAAGAAAGTAAAATGTTTATTCCCTTTCTACCTGAGCGTCGCTGTTCATCCAGCTAAACCAACACAGAGACACACTCACGGGTCCAGATGGACACAGTCAAAACCATCAGACACTCAGGACAGGGTTTGTCCTGTGGTGCAATTTTATCAAATCGGATTAAAGTATATCACTGGCTAATAACCTCCGAATGAACCTTTTCAAATCCCTAAACTTTTTAATTCAAGAATATACTCCAAAAACCGGAATACAGTATACTTGTGGGGTCCCGACAGCTTTGTGGGACAAAATGCTGGACCCCACAATTTTAAAGGGGTTAAGACTTGGTTTTAGGGTTAGGGTTAGAATGAGGTTATGGTTAAGTTTGAGTCTTTTTTTAAATATAAAACCTGGGGAGGGTATATATATATAAAACTAAAATATAAATAATAATAAAATATAAAGATAAAACTAAATAAGATAAGGGGTCGGTTGGGTTTAGGAAGATAAAAGGCATTTAGTTGTGATGGTTAAGGTTAGGGTAAGGGGCTAGGGATGCATTATGTCAATAAAGGCTCCCCACAAAGATAGTGTCACACACTATGTTTTGTGTGTGTGTGTGTGTGTGTGTGTGTGTGTGTGTGTGTGTGTGTGTGTGTGTGTGTGTGTGTGTGTGTGTTTGTGCGTGTCTGTGCTCGCCAATTGTAGCTGTGTGCCGGAGGTTGTTGTGCAGCGTGTTCACATCTTAAACCTTATGACATTGCCGCTTGAAGGCCCAGTGTCAGACCACATGTTTCACTACTGGAGTATTCTAACCACCCCTCCCCCTGTCTTCCACCTTCATCCCTCCTCTTCCTCCCTGCAGCAGATCTCCCAGCTCCTCTCTCTCCTCCGGCAAGGTCAGCTGCAGCCGAGGCCCAACTTCAGGGGGAACAAATACTCGCACCGCAACGGCAGGTCAGTCTGACTCCTCCTCCTCCTCCTCCTCCTCCTCCTCCTCCTCCCCTCTCTCTCCCTATCCCCGTCCTCAATATATCACTCCATCCTCCTCCTCCTCTGGAGCGTTGCCACAAAACCACAGTAAAGCCAAACCAAAAAGCTCCCTCAATGCATAAAGAAAAGGTGGTGGTGGTGGGCAGTATTAGAGGACCACTAAGGTCTATAAGAGACTTCAGATACAGTATTAGGGGACCACTAAGGTCTATAAGAGACTTCAGATACAGTATTAGGGACCACTAAGGTCTATAAGAGACTTCAGATACAGTATTAGGGACCACTAAGGTCTATATAAAAGAGACTTCAGATACAGTATTAGGGGACCACTAAGGTCTATATAAAAGAGACTTCAGATACAGTATTAGGGGACCACTAAGGTCTATATAAAAGAGACTTCAGATACAGTATTAGGGGACCACTAAGGTCTATATAAAAGAGACTTCAGATACAGTATTAGGGGACCACTAAGGTCTATATAAAAGAGACTTCAGATACAGTATTAGGGGACCACTAAGGTCTACATAAAAAGAGACTTCAGATACAGTATTAGGGGACCACTAAGGTCTATATAAAAGAGACTTCAGATACAGTATTAGGGGACCACTAAGGTCTATATAAAAGAGACTTCAGATACAGTATTAGGGGACCACTAAGGTCTATATAAAAGAGACTTCAGATACAGTATTAGGGACCACTAAGTCTACTTTGAAACTCCACTTGCAGCTCGACATCAAAACAGACTGAAGTTGATTCTTTCCTCCTCTTTTCCATCCCTCTCTCCATCGGCAGAGGTTTGTTTTAGAGCCAGCTGGCTGCAGGTTTCAGGCTGTGATCACTGCTGCGCTCTCTGATCAAACGAGGCTGCCGCTGATAGCAGGACAGACACACATTAAAGGGGAATGCCACCTATTTTAAGAACTCAGATGTTTTTTTCCCCAAAATCCAGGACCGTTCAGTTAGTTTTATTGTAAAATCAGCTATCTAACCAACCAGGGTGTCCTCATAAACCACCCGTACTTATAGCTACGACACGTACTGTGATTTGTTTATATTCCATATATTTATTACTCTCAACACCACCAGGGGTGTCGGACTGGGGGGGAAAACGGGACTCAGTACCCAGGACCCTCATGTGAGGAGGGCCCAAAAAGAATGAATAGCTGTGGGTGTGTGGTGGGGCCCATAGAGAAAGCCGGGCCCTGAATTTTGTGCTACGCCCCTGAACACCACAATAACTGCCAATGAACAGCGCGAAAGAACCGTGTAGGGAGGAGGTCAGGTGGATAAAACGGGTTTCGGACGCCCGGATAGCTCAGTTGGTAGAGCAGGCCCCGGGTTCG